>CANSGD010000599.1:0-116257 GCA_947645195.1 Patellifolia procumbens
TAACATTGTTTTTCCTCTTGGCATAGTCCTTATCACCTTTTAGACAGACACGTGTTCAGTTGGGAGGAGTTCTGTTTGTACTCTCTATCTTTTACTGCTTTCTAGGATAGATTTACTGTCAAAATTATGAAAATTCAAAAAATATGGTTCCCATGACTGGTTTAGTTGCCTCCCTGTGCCCCTTGTTGTGCTCTATTTGAAAATGATTTGACTTTGTTTTTCTGATAGTTGGCATCTGTGATCTTGAGGCGTGATTTGATGTTTGATTATGATTTCTAGCTTGGATTATATTACACCACTTTGTGTTGTGGTTCGATTTGGTTAGACTGTGAGCCTCTTTGTAGCCTATTGGATTCATACTATTATCCAGTCTATTTTTGTGTGTTAGTTCCTCTTTAGTGGATTGATCTTGACTTTCACTTCGTACTTGTCTGATTTTCGATGACTTGTAGCATTTGCTGTGATAGAGGCGTTCTTTTTGTCTTATTCTTGAGTTTCAGAGTGAATTTTTGATATATTTTTATCCTCCTTAGCCCCGTTGAGCCTAATGACTTGTTTCGTATGTTACTTAAACCCCATAATGAGCCCAAGGCCTTCACTTGATATTATTCCAAGCCTAGCTTGGGGGAGCTTTTGTATGGGTTGAGTTTGAGATTGGTTTTTTGTTTAGTTTGGTTGTTGAGGAGTTTAAGAAAGGAATTTGTTGTGGCTTGAGAGTGAGAAAAAGAAAAGAAAAGCAAAATTAGAGTTGCGTGAATGAAGTTCAGAAAAATGAAAGAAAAATTAAATAAAAGTACAAAAGAATTCAAGTTCTTTCGTTCACGTACGTTCATAAAGCAAAATTCACTTCATTGCTTGAAAATTGGCTTTGTTATGAGTTCTTCATTGATTTATGAGAGTTGGGTTACTTTACGTGGTTTTATGGTGTTGTTGGAGTTGTGTAGGCCATCTTAGGCCTTGTTTGAATGATTCATGCTCCCTCTTTCTTGGTTTTTACACCACATTACCCAAAAGTACCCCACTTACCTAAGCCCCATTACAACCCTCTAAAGTCCACTTGAACTCGTGTCTGCAGTGTTCATTTGATCGATTTTGAGTCAGTTGGTCAAAGTTAAAGAGTATTTCTGCTAATTGAGTCGACTTGACTAGGACGAGCGTCACGAACCTTCCTAAACACATGAGAGTGTGAGTGGAAGGGTATTTATGGTCGGGTTGGTGAGTGTTCGGGCATATTCTTTGCCTGTCACAAAATAGAGAGGAGTGACACCCTTGTGAGAGCCTTCTTCAGGACTTGTATGCCTTGTGGTTGTCAATTTTGATAAATTGCTTGGATGATTGGTGGTTGGATGGATTTGATTAGCCAAACTTGAATTTTTCCTGCTTGAACGATTATTAGTCTTGAAAATGTTTTGAGCTTTGATTTGTTTTTATCTATGGGCGAGGCGATCTATTCCATGTTCATGTTTGTTTGTTGATAAAAGCAAAGGTTTACTTGGGGAGTTTGATATCACATATTTATATATAGACTTTTCTCCCTTATTTACAAGCTAATTTGTGCGTCATTGGAGCTCTTGGGAGCTATTCTGTGCTAACTATCGTATATAGTTGTTGTTTTGTGTTTTAGTGTTGGATTGGGTGCTTTAGGGAGATTTCTCCTAATTCTTGAGCTATTTGGAAGCAACCATGGCTTTACGGGATGTTACAAGGCATGTAGGATGGCTCACAAGCTTTATGGGTTGTTTAGGAGGTCCCAAGACCTCTAAACGAGAAGAGTTGAGAGTCAAAGAGTCAAGAAGGAGATTTCCGTTCGACTGGCAAAATGGCCCGATCGGGCAAGATATTATGACTGGGTACAAGTCGCGGACCTGATCGGGCGAGCATCGCCCGACCAGATCAGGCGTGAAGACAAGTGCCCAGACCCGATCGGGCACATCCTGCCCGACCTGATCGGGTGGAGGCCTCCTAGCTCTCATTTTGATGATGCGTGAGAGGAGAGCAAGCCTAGCCCATTTTGTCGCCAGGTCCGATCGAGCACTTGTGGCCCGATCCAGTCGGGTGAGCTATTTTTTTGCTCCATGTGTTGTTGTGCTGGTCCGCGTGCAAGAGTGAAC
This sequence comes from Patellifolia procumbens, assembly GCA_947645195.1. Lineage (NCBI taxonomy): Eukaryota > Viridiplantae > Streptophyta > Magnoliopsida > Caryophyllales > Amaranthaceae > Patellifolia > Patellifolia procumbens. The sequence goes on from CANSGD010000599.1 coordinate 2,112, forward strand.
GGGCCATTTATCTGCCTGATCGGGCGCTGCTGCCCGCCAGCATGGGTAGGCCCACATATATGTCGCTGCTGTGTTCACCTGAGGAGAAAGAATTTTGGACCTTTAATTTGCTGCATGCGGCCCGATAGATGCGCTGGACTCGTTATTGCAAGGCAATTTAGCTGATACAAAATCTATCTTTGCATTTATTTTATTCTTTTATTTTTTCTTTTTACCTGTTTTCTTGGAAGTGGAGTATAAATAGTTAACACATTTTATTTTAGAGGACTTTTTGACTTTTTCATTAGTTTTAGTTTTAGTTTAGAATTAGTACTAGTGAAACTCACGCCATTAGTCCCCATTGAATTAATTTTAGGATTTTGATTTTTCTTTCATATTTAAAACACTCTTAGATTAATTCCAAAGGTGATTGAACCTTAGACCATCTTCAATAAAAGTTCTACTTTCTGTCAATTGGTATTCCTCTTGCCCTAATCTCTTTTATTATTCTTAATTGCTTATCTTGAGTATTTTAATCATTTATGATGCAATTGTTAGGGGTTTCATATTAGTTTTGTTATTGTCAATTCAATTACGAGTGAGTAGTTTTCTTTCTAGGGTGTTAGATAGAAAGCCATGTTTATACCATGATTGTGATTTAGATTTCTTTCAATTTCTAGGGTTTGATTAGGGTGATTGTGATGTGGTTTGTTCTTATTGAGTAATTAATGTCAGTTGTACAATTTCATTGATTGCTTGTGGTTAATAGTTGTTTGCACAGATCCGTCTTACGACTAGAGGCCTAGGACACGTCAGTAGTTTTGATTACGTTAGTGAACATGCGGCGTATGTTGAACTATGAGCGCGAGTCTTAACCATAGCTCAACATAGGCTCTAATCCCCCGACTCTTGACTTAGGTTTTGATAGTAGTTGACCCTATTTGATTGGTATAAGCATGGTGGACCGACCTAATACCCTAGGTTTTTAGTCCATAGTTAACTCCTCGATTTATTCCGTCTTCTGTAGTTTAATCATTAGTTCAGTTAATTCTTATCTGATTTCATCTGAAGTAGCTGATTTGATTGAATATTAATTTAGAAACTCTGTCTCCCTGTGGATTCGACCCTGCTTCCATTGACTACCATAGTTAGAGGATTGTAGGTTTATCTTTGATTAGGTGATACGACTAAATCCCTATCAGTAGTGCTCAAAAATGGAATACCCAAAATAATAGGAATTTGGGAGTCCTCTTCCATATCCAACACAACAAAATCCACAGGAATGTAGAACTTTCCCACCCTGGGGGGACGTCTTCTAAAACACCTAGGGGTATTTATAGAACGGTCAGCCGTCTGCAAAGTAATTTGAGTGCACTTAAGTGCCCCCGTATTCAGTTTATTACAGACAGACAAAGGCATGACAGACACAGATGCACCTAAATCACATAATGCTTTATCAATCCAAAGTGCACCTACATGACAAGGGATGGAAAAGCTACCCGGATCTTTCAATTTAGGTGGAGATTTATTTTGCAAAATGGCACTACACTCTTCAGTGAGTGCGACTCTATCTACCCACCAAAATCTCTCTTTTTGTGATCATCTCCTTCAAAAAACTTAGCATAGACAGGCACTTGAGAAATAAGTTCAGTGAAAGAGACCGTTAGCTCAAGGATTTTGACTATAGCCAAGAACTTACCAAGTTGTTGATCCACCTTGGACTTTTGCATTCGATGAGAAAAAGGCAACCTTGGTGAAAGAGTGTATCAGAAACCTTCTCCTTCTCCTTCTTCTTTTCTGCCTGTTCAGCTGTTTTAGACACTTCGACATCAGAGGTCGAATTCTCTAATTCCTTCTCTACTACCTCCTTCTCCTTGCTAGGGACAGTATCATCATCAATGGGCATAGGAGGAGCAGCATAGCAGTGCCACTACGAAGAGTAACGGCGTTTGCTTGCTCCTATGTGTAGGTTGCCCTGGCAATTGTCCACTACTGCCTCTATGCATTAGTTTCTGCAAATTGAGCAATCTGAGTCTCGAGGAGTTTTATGTGCTTCTCTTGGGTCTTATGTGCATCCTCTTGGGCCCTTTTTGCTTCCTCATTTGTCTTTTGCATAGACAATATTAGTTTCATGATTTCGAATTGCTAGGCTCTTGTGAGGTTGCATTTTGTGGTGCTGGCTGATAATTCTGATGAGCAGGTGCTGAAAACCAGGGGATTATGAGAATTTCCTTGGTTTTGGTAGTAGTTGGGTTTTGGGTTGTGATGTGGAGGTTGATAGGAATTTTGTGGGGGATGGTAGGAATTTTTGGCTGTGGGTTTTGAACATTGTTGCTTCTATAGGAAAGAAGTGGGTTGTCTTCCAACTAGGATTGAATGTGTTGGAGTAGGGGTTATTGGGTTGTCTTTGCTGAAAAGCATTAGCCTGCTCCGTCTGATTCTGACTGAACTGGCAATCATGGGCGAAGTGACCCTGAATGCCCGCACCTCGCCAGTAAGATGAGGTGATGGAGTGCAACTGCTGACATAGCGTTGATGCTAATTGGCGGAGGTGTTGAACTAGAGGACTTCATTAGCTGCTAGAGTGAGTTGCGCCATCTGAGATGTAAGCAACGAAATAGCGTCAACTTCGAAGCACCTTCTTAGTCAAACTCCTAGATGATGAATGGTCATTGGCTGTAAGATTTGCTAGGAAGTCATAACCCTCATCAACTACCTTGTCTAAAAAGACTCCTCCTGCAGACGAATCAACAGTACTCTTCGTCTGAGGCTGCAGACCATTATAAAAGATGCGTCAGAAACCACTTGTCCATATTATGATGTGGACATTCCCTCTGTAGGTATCTGAATCTAGTCCACGCTTCCCTCAATGTCTCATCTGGCTCTTGGGAAAACTTGCCAACTTGTTCCTGATTTCTGCTGTTTTTGTGGGAGGGGTAATACTCATGTAGAAATGCAGCAGAAATCGCCGGCCATTATGTCTCAGTGATATCGCTGAACCAACTCTGAGCCTTGTCTCTGAGTGAGAATTCAAATAACATAACCTTAGCTGCTCAGGTGTGACTCCTTGATGTTTAACAGTCCTGCAGAGTTGTTGGAATCTCTGCAGATGGTTGGTCGGATCTTCAGAAGGATGCCCACTAAACTGATTCTGCTGCACCATATTAATTAGTGAAGGTTTGATTTCAAAATTGTTCGCGCAATAGTGGGCATCGGTGGACCTTTGGGTATGCCTTCGGGATTAGGCACCCCATAAGATTTCAGTGACTTCGCCATTGGTAATGTAGAAATCTCTGAATCTGGCTTCTCTTTTCAAATTCTGCTCTAAGATCCCGAAGTATTGGTTCAGTGTCAGGATCTCCAGGAATAATGCAGTTTTCTTTTGATACCTGGACATATAAGAGAAAACAACAAGATAACCGTAAGAACGGCCTCAATTGGAACGGGAGGTTCCAATGAGGCAAAAAAGAGAAGTACGCTATTAATCAATTAAAAACTAGAAAACTAGCCGTCTCCCCGGCAACGGCGCCAAAATTCAATAGGTTTTAGTCGTATCACCTATTCAAAGATAAACCTACGGTCCTCTAACTAAGGTAGTCAATGGAAGCAGGGTCGAATCCGCAGGGAGACGGAGTTTCCGTATTAATATTCAATTAACTAACTACTTCAGATGAAAAAAGGGAGAATTAACTAAACTAATGAGTAAGCTAAGGAATACGAATTAAGTCGAGGATTTAACTATGGAATAAAAGGCTAGGGTATTAGGTCGGTCCACCATGCTTATACCAATCAAACAAGGTCAACAACTATCAAAACCTAGGACAAGAGTCGAGGGATTAGCGTATGTGTTGAGCTATAGTTACGACTCAACACTCATAGTTCAACATACGCCACATGTTCCCTAATGTAATCAGAACTACTGATGTGTCCTAGGCCCTAGTCGTAAGACAGATCTGTACAAACAACTATTAACCACAAGCAATCAATAAGGGCCACTAATATTAATCACTAGTGAAGAACAAACCACACCACAATCCCTCTAATCAAGCCCCAGAAATCAATAGAAGTCTAAATAACAATCATGTTATAAACATGGCTTCCCCAACTAACACCCTAGAAAGAGAACTACTCAGACATGATTGAATTAACAATAACAAAACTAATTGAAAACCCTAAGAATTGCATCATGAACTAATTGAATAATAAGCAATTAAACTAAAGCAATTGAGAGATAAGAATAAAACAATAAGAAAGACGATTACCAAATTGACGGAAAGCGGAAACTTTAATTGAATTGAAACAGTACTTGAATCTCTTCTACAATGGAAAACAATGAAAAACTAGGCTAGGAGCTCTCTAAATGTTCAATAGAATAAAAGATACCAATAAAAACAACCTAAAAAGTATTTATAGTCCCCTAAGAAAACAATAAGATAGAGTGGGGAAAATAACGAAAAATCGCGTCCCCGTGTCGTCCCCCGATCGGGCGGCCCAGCTTCACCCGATCGGATCGGGCAGCTTCCACCCGATCCGGGCCGCAACCCTAGCACCCGGTGGGCACGTCCACCCGATGCCATCGGGTGGGGGTCTTCTTCAATGCTCTCAAAAATCAGCAAATTGGCTAAGTGTAAGTCCGCCCGACGGGATCGGGCAAGTCCACCCGATCGGGCGGAAAATCTGAACTTCTGGGCTATTTTACTCGTACCCGATCGGGCAGTGGTTGCCCGATCGGGCAGCTTCTTTCTTCCTTCTTTCTACTTGGCTTCAGACGCCGAGTGCTTTTGCACATTTCTTCTTCACAACGGAGTCCGAATACCATTGCAAGACCGCCAAGATGCCTCATAACCTTCCGCTACAGCGTGGTGCTCAAAACATCAAGTAAATAGGGAGTTTTCCCTAAAAACCTAACAAAATGATATGGAACACACAAACCACAACTATATCGAAATAGTTAGCATAAATAGCTCCTAAGAGCATCGATATTGCACAATTTAGCTTGTAAAGAAAGGAAAAAACTCTATAAGAAATCAATATATCAGTAACAAATCACTAGATTGTTCTAGCCTTAACAACGGAATGGAATAAAAAGTTTGTAAACAAACACTTAGAAATGGAAATAAGTACTCCATTCCGTTTCTCTTAAGTTAGAATCAACTTACCAAACATGCATTAGAGTGGAACATTTATCGACTACGAAGGTTTTGTTCTATGATAGGATTCAATTTCCATGATGATTGCTACATACTGCAACTTCAGTGCCAAACCCTATCATATTCAAAATAAAATATTGGCCCTACTATATATAAACAAAATGATTGCATGTGTGTGACAATGTGTAAATCATGTGATTTTATTTATTTAGGAATAACCATAATTGATTTTAAAAGGTAAATAATGTATGGGAATGAGCCTGTTCGTTAAAATGAAAGATGATTCGAGTTTCACATCCCACACCTCCTAACCTAGACCATGAAGTCAATCTCATAATTCAAGACTACTTTATAAAAAAATCCTTTAATAGGGAAAGATTATTTAAAAGGACTTTTTAAATAATCTGTCCCTATTTAGATCCTAAGAGTGTAACGACTTTAATTTTCGATAAAAAAAATTCTAATTAAGACTTGTGTGAAACTCTAACAGTCAAAAATTGAGTACCAAGGTGATGCCTTAGAAGTGGAGAAGCTCTATCTACATTCTTTCTTTTAGCCTTTACGTGAAGAACCAAAAAGGGAGTTAAAAGAGAATTCTATTTCCAAATCACAAGATTAAATCTTTTGGTAATAACCAAGAAAGGGCTCTTGAGATATCATTATAGTCGAGAAAGGTTCAAATCAAGTTTATTGTTGATACTGACAGAGCAAGGACACTTGTGATTCTACTATATTAAACTATATGCCATCAGTGGCGGATCCACCATATGATAACTCGAGTCACTTGACTCCATATGAGTCGGTAGAAATCGTGAAATTGCCATTTTACAATTGCGATTTTTGAAAATTGTCCAGAAAATTAACCATTTGACCCCGGTGAAATTTAATAATTACGTTTCGCTCCCCACTAAATAATTTTTCTGGATCCGCCACTGTATGCCATAATCGTTCATCTGGGGATTCATCTCATGGACTTCACGCGTCAAAAGAGATTAGGTTAACATATATTGTTTATCACATTCTGCACTATTAAGAGTTAAGAGGTTAAAAACCTAACAATGGTATCAGTGACTCTTTACATGGATAATTCTACAATGGTTACGATTAAATTGCAGCGACTATAACTATTTTTAAATCTAAGCCCTTCATTTATTAGTAGGCTCATCTTGACCATTAGTCTAAATGATTTAATAAAATAAGAAAGTCAAAAAAATTTAGAAGTTAATTATATTTAATGGATAAAATGAATCTATAAAATTAAGGGTTGAAATTGAAATTATTGTAATGGCTGCAATCTCATTGCAGCCATTGAATAACCTTCCTTCTTTATATACATTTTTTCAGCATGAATAATTTTTTTTTGTAAATTATGTATGAATTAATTAAGGGGGTTGTTAAACTGCGCCCACAAAAATACAAAAAACGCCCGCACTCTTAATTAAAAAGACTAAAATGCCCTAATTTAATTTAAACACTCCATGTTAAAAAACTACGGGAACATATCAGTCAAAAAAATGAACATAACTAGTAACTAGAAACACAAAGTGAGACAGAGTTGTAATAGAGAAGGAACATACTATCACTCTAGAAGACTATTTGGGGAATAACCTGCACTTCCATATGCATACTCAAGCTTGCACATAATCTTAGCTATTTCTTTGTTGAACAACAGTTAAGTTTCAACTTTGGAGGCCTAGAAAGAATAGCAAACAATGCTAGCAAACAATGCCTTGACCTCATATCTATGAATTTGCTGTTAATTTTCATATACGGAGCCTAATTAAAGAAGATCTTCCTTCAAGGTATTTGTTTTTTTTCTAATATTTTCGTCTAATCCAACCCAGTGAACCGGTTTAGAGAATCGGTTCCTCCATGGGAGAATCGGTTCTAGAAACCGGTACAACCATGGGAGAATCGGTTCTGGGAACCGGTTCCACCATCGGAGAATCGGTTTTTGGGAACGGTTCAACCATGGAAGTAACAGTTTTGTGGAACCAACCTCTAAAATCGATACTCCCATGGTTGAACAATGAGTTTTAAATTTTCAAAATTTGCAGGGACATTTTAAGATTGTAGCCAAGGATGAAGAGCTAAAGTTTTAACACATTGGAATTGGTAGAATTATGAAGAATATGGGTTTAACGAGTAGTTTGAAATAAATGGTAAATGCTAATGTTCTAACAGATTGTAGCCTGGTAGAATGATGAAGAATCAGGGTTTAGGGAGGGAGCATGGTGTTTGTTGTGTGAGAACAGGTAAAACAAAAATAAAAAGGGAAGGGGAGGAGGTTTGATTGTAAGGGTAAATTCGTATTTAATACTTCCTCCGTTCCTTAATAAGTGACACACTTGTATAGTGTCTACTATTCACAGTTTAGACTTTAATTAGATTTGGTGATTTATCTTTTAGGAAAAACATAGTCATGTGGGATCTTGTTAGATTCGTTTCAACGTGCATTAATTTAATATCAACTTTTTATAATTTTTACTCATTGATAATTATAGATATTAATGTTTAAAATAATGCATTGGCAAGCGGGAAAATAGGAAGTGTGTCAGTTATTAAGGAACGGAGGTAGTATTATTTATTTTGGGCGTTTTTTGTATTTTTGCGGGCGTGATTTAGCTCTTCACATTAATTAATTATTTTGGGCCACGTTGCGACTCGGCTGAAAATCATAAAACCATTAGATGGGGCATCCGCATCTCTATTTCAGTTGGACTTCCCATGCTGACTGGGATGTGTCTCTAATATGGGCTGCGGGCTAATTTTTTATGAAGCCTGGCAAGCTTCTTCGCTTGGGCCCCTTATCTGGTCCAGATTTGCTGGGCTATTTCGCTTGCCTGATGTGGCCCTTCTGGTGGATCAGTCCAATGAAAAAACAAGACGTGAATTCCTCTGGCTCTTGTACCCATTTCCTATTAATATAGATAAGAATTTAAGTGAGCATTTTAATTGCCAGTATAAATTCAAATTTTTTCATTTGATAATGGATCAATATTGCATGAAAATTAATATGAATAATTATTGATTATTTCTCATGTTATGTTTTTATCAATAAGATTATGTAATTAGAATTTTACTCCATGCTTTTAATTTAATAAGATTATATAACTATGCATGAACTATTTTCTTATATATATATGTAGAATTAGGATCAAATTAAATATTTATAAAATGAAATGGATGAGAAGGATTTTTATGCATATTTTTTAACTGAATATGGAAATTTTTTATCATGTGCATTTTTGGAGCTGAATGTGCATTTTATCTTTCTAGAGCATATATTTATAGCTCGAAAAGTTAAACATGCTTATTCAGTTGAAAAAATATGCACATCTAGTTCAAATAATATACATATCGATCTTTCTCACCCTTCACATATTAAGATTCTTCTCATTGGATCTCAACTCTCTCTCTAATCTGAAAGAGGATGAATCTGTGAACTGAAAACTGAAAACTAGTCATCTTAACTATCCAATCTTAAAACCAAATGATTGTCATTAAACGTGTGTTATTTAAGGAAGGCTGAATGTAAGTCGTGCATCTTAAAAACCAACGACCAGGATTGATTGAATTTTAGAGGGCAAAATTTATCTTTCCTTCAATCCTTGCTCACTCGGGTATATCGCACAACCTCAGTCCATATTGTAATGACTCTAACCTGCGTCGTCATCTGCAACATATATTCAACAACATTCCACAATCAGTAGGGAGTAACTAGCAGTTCTCTCATCCCAATTTAGGAAACAAATAGTAAGTTTAAGAAGTTAGAATAAACACTAAAGAGATGGCATCACAATAGCAACAAAAAGGCATAGTACACATTACAACATACACCATGCTTTCACAAGGATATACTGTAAAGAGGATACTCTAAAGTTAAAAGAAAGAAGTATAAAAGACCTCGTAACATCATAGAGACACACTCAACAGACCATGCCGCCTATGAGTAAACTCATTGGACCATGTCGCCCAAGGGCCAACATACTCATATCCGGGGACCATGCCGCCCTTGCGGCTTGCAAAAACTTGACGGATCATGCTACCCGTAAGTAGAACCATCGGACCATGCCTCCCAAAGGTTGGCTTGCTCCTCTCCTAGGACCATGTCGTCCTTCGGATTAACTTAACCTCAAAATAATATGGTATACAAGACAAGGTATATATACCAAGAGTAAGTTAAGACATGCAAACAACATAAATGTCGTCTGAGTTTGGGTACGAAGTCAATTATTACTAAATCACCATATTTTCCGTATATAACTCTTGGCGAAGTTATTCTAAGGGCAGTATTTTTCTCCCCCGCGCATTACGACGTCGACAACTCAATCATAATACCTCAACTTACATCAAACCAACAAACCCCAAACCTACCTAACAATTTAAGGTAACTACCATTAGCAAACAACCTTTGAATCATACAAAACATGCTCAAATATACTCATTATACATGTAGGTACTGATTAAACATCATTTGGGCATGTCGTAATTAAATTTGGAAATAAACGAAAACTCAAACAAAGGGGAAGGCAGGAACCTCGTCGCGAGGTGCGACCTGGACACTTGCGCCTTTGTGGGTCGCGAGAAGCTACTGATGCCTGCAACATGCGGCCAGTTGCTCATACTCCCTCCAACAACCAAGCACACAAATACGAAGCATATGAAACAAGTTTAAGCCAAACAACTATAATATCATGCAAACATAAACCTCAAGCCCATCAAATCAAATATCCACAATATTTTCAATTCATCATTCAATCAAAAACACCAATTTCACCCATCTATCAATAACTCAATTTCCCAACTAACACATCAAGACAAATTTACAAGATCATAAGAGCATGCTTAATGCGCGAAATTTAAATAGAAAACAAGCCTAACATGATACTAAGAATAACTATACACATACAATCTTCTAAGTTCCACCTAGCATGATTCTAAGTTCTCTAACGCAATTTCTAATCTAAGTTCACAATTTATTCCCTAACGTGCTAGAATAACGCTAGTTACCTCGATCTTCTAGAGGAGTGCAGAGAAAAATAATTGAATGTAGTCGAAACACCGTGCAAAATATCACCACCTTCGCTTCCTACGGACACGATCATAAGGAGGGCTTTAGATACTCTTGCAAAGCTTAAGAACACACTTGAAAACAACACCAGAGACTGATTTTTGGAGTATGAAAAGTGAGAGAACAAGGGAAAACTTTCCTCTCTTTTTCTTTGTATAGATCGTCTGGTATGAGTGAGGGAGAGGAGGGAAATTTCTGTCAAACAAAATGGACAGCTTTTGGAGGGATTTTAATAGGGTGATTAAGGAGGGTTAATGGCCATCATGAAGGGGTATTATGAGGGTGAGTGAAAGGGTGAGGCATTTGAGTTGTATAAACGTTACAAAGGGATTATATGGTTGGCCAAACTCTGTAATTCTTCCACTAATACTCAGAATTTTCGGACCCCATGATACTAGGTAGGGTGTGAGCGTAACTCGTTCGTACATTACTCTATTCACAACTCATAAACGCTCATAACAAAAATTTATTCTAATATTTTTATAAATAAAAATTATAAATATTAACGTAATAAAAATAATCACCTACTAACCATACACATTTTATTTTTATTCACACATGAGCACTACATTGCCTAATTAGGCGAAACTGAAGCAACTCCATTCACCAAAAATAATCAAATAATTGTACACTTTATTTTACGATATAAAAATATAATAGTAAATATAATTAGCGTCGAATATTATTTAATTTAACGCACGAAAATTTCATGGAAATTCGGGGAGTTACAAACTCCCCCTCCTTAAGAAAAGTTTCGTCCTCGAAACTTAGAATACAAGAAAATATAACCTGAGACAAATAACTCGGGATACTTAAGCCTCATCAACTCTTCTGTTTCCCAAGTGGCTTTTTCGTACTTTTGGATTATGTAAAGTACTTTTACCAAAAGTATCACTTTTCTCCTCATGGCACGATTTTGATGGTCTAAGATTTGAATAGGATGCTCTTCCAAGGTCAGATTCGGTTCAATAGAGACCGATTCCACAGGGATGACATGAGAAGGATCGTTGCTCTATCTCCGCAACTGCGATACATGAAACACATCGTGAACCTTGGACAAATCGTGCGGCATAGCCAATCTGTAAGTCACTTCCCCAATTCTCTCAAGGATTTCATATAGACCTACATACTTCGGGCTTAGCTTGTCATTCTGCCCAAACCTCATTACACCCTTCATTGGAGACACTTTCAACAGTACCCTATCCCCAACGACGTAAGAAACAGGTTTCCGACGTAGTTGGCATATGACTTTTGCCTATCCCCTACAGCTTTCATCTTAGCTCGGATCACCTTCACTTGCTCAATTGTATTCTGAATCAAATCCTGCCCCAAAACCTAAGAATCACTTATGTCGCTCCAACATGTAGGAGTACGACATTTTGGCCCATACAAGGCTTCATAGGGGGCAATCTGGATGCTAGCATGATAGTTGTTGTTGTAGGAGAACTCTACCAAATTCAACGACTTTAACCACGATTCTTGAAATTGCAAAGCACAAGCACGGAGCATATCCTCCAAAGTCTAAATAGTTCTCTCAGTTGGCCCATCAAGCGACATGAAAAGCGGTAACCAACTTCAAATTCGTACCAAACGCCTCTTGCATAGCAACCCAAAAACGAGACAAAAATCTAGGGTCACGGTCGAAGACAATATCATTCGGAATGCCATGCAGACGGATGATTTCATTAGCATAAGCTTCAGCCAACTCTCTGTAGAAGTAGCTGATTTAGCAAGACTCACACCAATTTCTAGAGTCAATTCATATAGACTTAGCCGATTTTCGAGACACTAAAAATAGAGGAAGACAAATTTGTAACATCTTTTTTGTTGCTGACTTTTCCAGCTACACTAACATATATACTTTCTCAAAACTAAGAGTGAGGTAGGGCAAGCTTTTATAGAATATAAGGCTGAAGTAGAAGAATGAGAGGTTAGGTCTGATATGGGTAGATCAGTAGATGATAATAACTCCTTGAATGACCACAGCAAGCAATTGGGTATTATGATTTGAGAATCAAGGGTATCAATACGTACAATAACAGTTACATAAACGTTTTGGATCCAAAATGTTACAACCTATTACAAACTTTCCAAGTCAAAAATTAAAGCTCGACTTAAATTCCCAGATCCCATGCCCGGACTTGGTTCGTGCGAGCGACGCGTGTGTGTGGTAGCAAGCACAAGCATAAGAAGTCCAACCATATAGCCTCACATAATAGCAACTCAAACAGAAGAGGAAGGGAGGGAATATATTAACGAAGGAGAATCCCCCATGATCGGTATGGGACTTTTAGTAAAACAAAAGATTAACTTTTAAAACCTTATTTTCAACCAATATTACTCCCAAATTATGAATAATAAGTCTTCCATTCTCCCCTGAAATCTACCTCATTCCATTTACCACAACCTTCAACTACCCAATGCTATCTATTTTTCCTCATATTATCCCCTCTAATATATATAATCTCTTTGATGACTTTTCGTCACACTTGTCAATGCCATCTCTTTATTCAACGGTTCCACATGACGATTCATATTAGCCGACCCCAAAATATTTTAGGAATAAGGATTAGTTGTTGTTGTATTATCTCCTCTTAATACATTGGTGGAGCCAGCCTTGGGCATAACGCACGGGGGTGCACGTGCACCCCCAATTTTTAAATAAAAATTATGGAATTTTCCGAATAAAAATAATAAATAATAATGTAGTACTAATAATAACTTCTCCTCATTGAGTCATAAAAGGAATGATAGCAAAGGTGGTTTGGTTGCATTGAAGTATTTAGTACTTTTAGAAAGGTCATGGGTTCTAGTTTCCTTGTCAAAATTTTTGTTCCTTTTTTAACGCGTCTTCCTTTTTCTGTAATTCTTTGACTAGTTTCTACTACTTTATTTATTTTTTCTATTCTTTTTGGAAATTGCTCTTTCCTTTCTCTTTCTTATTTTTTTGTTTACTTGTGTTGTTCTTCTCTTATTCTTTTTATTTACTTGTTTTTTTTCTTTTTCTTTCTTATTCCTTTTATTTGATTATATTTCCTTTCCTCCATCATACCTCGATTAGTTTGATGGCTTTTTTTATTAACTTTTATTTTTACAACTTTGTATATAATTTATTATTATTTTAAAATCTTACATGCCTAAATTTTTACATATAAATAAAAAATGATGATCAAAATATAATTCGCGAATATTATCGAACTGTAAAGAATAATGCTCTTTGTGAAACAGGGTACTACCATATTCATCCACTATTTTTTTAGCACATCCATTCATATTTTTTTTCAAATATTACTCTTTTCATTCTCTTTAATTATGCACCCTCGAACTTAAATTTTGGCTTACCTCTGCCTTAATTGATTACTTTCAATTCATACACTAGACCAATTTAATAATATTTTTCAAACATTAATTTATTTTGAAGAACTTAAAATAATTTCTTTGAGTGGTGGGGTCGTATACTTTTTTATTGCTGTAATAATTTTCTTGATTTTTATGCATTGTTTGAGAAAATCATTGTAGTGAGGTAACTACAAACAAACAATTCTCCCATATGAGAAGGTAGATGCATGCAAAAAGTTGATAATCGAAAGATTTTGTTACTATAAACTTATAATACATACCCAACAATACACACTATCAGTTAATGAGTAAATTGAAGACTACAAAAGTGAAAGATAAAGAGGATGTATAATTAAAGGATTACTAATCATAATAGTTATGGTGACAAAAGGATGACTTTTGGGACACTTGTTAATCAAGTAGTTGATTGACCTTATTAATTTGGGTGCCAAAATGACAAAATTCGTGCATGATCATGAAAGATTTAGCGGGTATAGCTGGAGGAAAGAGAAATGTGTGGGTTATATGTAGTATGTTATGTCACTATTACGGTTATGTATTACTTATGTCACTATTACAATTCATATGCTCTTCAGCTTCGCTTGAGATGTGTGAGCAAGGATTGACTGGAGAGGAAAACAGGGCGACTTTCTCTGGTTGGTAGTGTTGGGAGTTTGATACCGTTGGATTGTGATACAAATTGACATTGTTAGCTTTTGGGAAGTAATTTGACAACTTAGGTGTTAATTGCATGAATGAGACTATTACGTCCTTATCAATGATTTTTATCCAAATAAAAACAAAATTATTCACACTATTACAATATCAACATGATACTTACGGAGGTAAGTATTAGAATGTGTGAGTAGAAATGTCTAATCATTGCAGATTTTATGTTATACATATTGTAAGTATTAAAATGTGTTAGAGATATATTAGGATACTAAAGATATGATAAATCTAAAATTTTCTTATCCGGTCTGATTTTTTCTGATTTGATCAGAATTGATCTAAATTGATCTAAAATTTTTTTATATAATCTGATCATTTATGAAATAAGAACTATAGTGCTTCAATAAGCTGAAAAGAATTAGTTTAAATTTAACAATGTATGTCCGATCTTAAACTTATATGAAGATAACGCACCCTTATCCCGATCTTATTATATGTTCCCTCTGTCCCATATTAGTTACAATAGTTTGATTTTGACACTATTTATTGTCTTACTTTGACTATGATTTTTAACTAACATATGAAACTAAAAGTTAGTAAATAAGATGTTCTTAGATTTGTCTCAATGAATAATTTGACATATTATTTTTTCATAGTTATTACTAATTCATAGTTAGATATATTAGTGGTCAAAGTTGTGTATTGGCAAGTGTGACAGTCAAACTGTTGCAATTAATATAGGACGGAGGTAGTACGTAGTAATTCAACGAATTCATAAATTTTTAACAAGACTTTTCATATTCCAGAGTTCATTTTTGTAATGTACTGTTATCTAACAAGAAAAAAGAAAAAAAATAAACCTAATACAATATCCCGTATTTTGTTTTTCTGACGAACTAGTATTAAACCCGTGCAAAGGCACGGGATATATATGGTGGAATGAATATCAAATAAAACATAAATTTAAAATCATAATTTATCTTAGTTAATTTCCACAATTATTAAATAACATATACTTCCTTCGTTATGCAATATTCACAATATTTCTTCCTACACGACATCCAATACTACTTCCGTTTTTTTTAATATGCATGTTTGTTTTTGCGCGCGGACCAAGGAAAAGTACAAAAGTAAGAGAGAAGGTTAGTAAAGTAAGAAAAAGTGAAAAAGGTAGAGAGAAGGAAATAAAAGTAGGAGAGAAGTGTAATAATTAGGTGGGCCAACCTTCCATTTATGGCAAAAGGTAGAAAGGTACCAATTTAAAAAAAACACCCCAAAATGGAGAAATGTGCATATTAAAAAAACGGAGGGAGTACAATATTTCTAACCTTCAGAACCCCAACTATTGAAAAGTGAACATTATGAAAAGTTGATATTAAAAAAGTATGCAGTAAGACGAATCAAAAAGACCCCAATTGCCTATACTTTTTTCTATTACACCTGCGATAAAATATGGTACAAGATTGGTAGATGAATAGTAGTTAGTTTGCTAATTTCGTAAGTATTTAGAAACGAAGGAAATAATAAATCTACAATTTTAAATACTCATTTAAGACTAATATATATTCTTAATGTATCTCTATACTATAAGGGAAGAGTGGGGGTGGACACCAAAAATAAGAAAAGAAAAAACAAATTAAATAAATCAAGGAATTTAAATCTCTATAATCAAAGAATTAAATTTTATTTCCATTCTTAGCCATCGTATTTTTAGCAAAAAATGTTTAAGCTTCAAACTAAAATATCTAAAAATCTACAAAGTTAAAACAATTAATAAAAATATCAATGGTCATATTTTGTTGAGATATATAAATAGACACCCATTTTGCCATATTTTATATACTTTTGATTTTACTTTTAAATACATGAGAATTGATTGCTCATGAGTCATGCGTGGGGTACATCTAATCAAATTGATCATAAAACATGAATTTTAGGATGAACGAGAAAGTGGCAGTAAGAGTGTTGATGTATTTTTACTCATGAATGATGATGTTCTAAATCTTCCTTCAATTTTTGGTATTTTTTTTTTGCTGTTT
Source organism: Patellifolia procumbens (assembly GCA_947645195.1). Lineage (NCBI taxonomy): Eukaryota > Viridiplantae > Streptophyta > Magnoliopsida > Caryophyllales > Amaranthaceae > Patellifolia > Patellifolia procumbens. The sequence continues at coordinate 18,365 of CANSGD010000599.1, forward strand.
TATTTTAAATCACTATTGCTAATTTACTCTCTAATATTTATTACTCTTTTTTATGTATAGAGATTGTTACACTATTTAAACTCTTTTGAGATTACAATTACACCCTCTAAAAATAACATAACTAACTTAACGATTATTTTTAAAAGTATGAAAATTATTTACCCCCTCCGTCCCAGAAAGCCCTATACACTTTCATTTTCCATCCGTCCCAGAAAGCTTTATACACTTTCATAGTTGGACATTTCCCACTTTACTTATCATATCTATCTACTTATCGGACCCACCACTATACTATTTTACTTTATTATATCTCTCTCTTTTACTTTTTTGGGACCCACTTTATCTCTTTTCTAAATAAAATAATACCCCACTAACTCCTATCACATCTACCTTTTTAATAAAATACAATTGATAACCAAACAACAAATTATCATCTAAACTACATGCCTGATCAATTGTATACGCCTTTCTGGGACGGAGGGAGTATACTCTTTCACACGAAAACGCATCGCGTGCATATAAGGCTAGAAAGTGGTAAGAGAGTATGCATTATACATCCGGGTGTACCATGAGCATGGTACACCCAAGTCTATTTAAGCAAATCATAGATTTAGGTGTACCATACATGGTGTACCCAAGGTTATTTGAGCAAAAAAATAGTCTTAGATGTACCATGCTAATGGTACACCCTGAGTGTATAATAAAAATTGTAAAGTGGTAGAGGGAGAAGGATAATGTATTATTTTTTTTACTCATGAGTGATGATGCTAATGACATCTTCCATTAATCTTTTGTAAGATTTTTTGTCTTTTTTGCCATTTTGTTTTTAAATCATTATTGCGCATCTACTCTCTAATATTTATTACTCTTTTTGTGTATATAAATTATTTTACTATTTAAAGTCTTTTGAGATTACAATTAAACCCTCAGGGTAAAAATAATTAAAATTTCACGATTATTTTTAAAAGTATAAAAATATGTACACACTTTACTGGAGAAATTAAAATTAATGTAGTTTCTCCAATATCCTTACATATTAATCTTTCGCATGAGACACGCATCGCGTGCATATAGGGCTAGTACACTATATAGATAAACTTTGTACTTTTGAAAACATGAATTAAAATTATTACCTTTTTCTAGAGAATTCCTTATAACTCCATTATTTATTTTTGAACATATATAAGGAAGACCTAAACTACCCCTCTCTCAGAGTGGGACCAAGCCGTGAAAATTAAGTACAAAAAGTCCATGCAAATTAATAAAAAAAAAACTAAAAGAATAAAAGAAAACGGTAGAAAGGTCTCCAGCACACAAGTCTTCATTTGGGTCTTTTGTTTTATCATAGGACTTTTCATACTCCATACTTCATTTGTGTAAAGTACTGTTATCTAACAAGAAAAAGAAAAAAGAAAAAGAAAAAAAGAAAAAGAAATCAACCTAATACAAGATCCCGTATTTAGTTATTCTGACGAATAGATCATGTTATACTTCCTTGATATTGATAAATCAAAGAAAAGAAAATAATTACGATGGTGATTAATAGGAGGAAATGGAAGGGAAGCAAGAAAAGAGAAAGTAATTGAGACAATTTCACTTGTTTAGATAAATGGTTGGGGAGGAAACAGGAGAAAAGGGGAGGGATTTATTTTCCCTCTTTCTTTAAATAACAATATCCTTAAATGCAAACGATGTGTGCAAAATCATGTAAAGTTTGTTTATGGAAATGAAAGGAAGAAGAGCAATAGTTGGTTTAACGTATTTTGTATTTTTTCCAAAAATAAAATTTGTAAATTAGTTTGTTATAAAGAGGGAGTTGTATCGTTTAATTACGAATTTAAAAAATAATCTTGATAGTTGGTGTCCTCAGTCTTTCCCTTATAAAATAGAGATAATTCATTCAAAAATTAGAAAAATTTAAAGGAAAAACGAATCACACATTTTCCTAAAAGTTTTATTATATAGTCGTATCTATATGTACCATTTACTTATTACTCCCTCCGTTCCAAAATATTATACCCATTTTTCGTTTTAGGCCGTTTCAAAAAGATATACCCATATAGAATCTTTTCTATTTATAAACATTTTTTCTCCCCATTTTACCCTCTAATATCTAAACATTTACCTACCTTTTACTCATTAAAAAAAGTACATAAAAATTATTAAAATAAATATAAGATTCTCCTATAATTTTATTTGCCTTGGTTTTCCCCCATATTCCAAATGAGTATAACATTTTAAAACGGAGAGAGTAGTCATTTAAAATTTATTAACTTATTAATAAGCAAAAAATATCATCAAAATTTATCATTTCTCTCTCCGTTTCCTTTCCTTTCTTCTTTGTTATACAAACAAAGCGAAAACAAAACTACAGAAGTGAAGTGAGTCATCTGACGGAGTAGCCGCCAAGTTGAAATAAAAGTGAAACACAAAACATAATGAGCTGGAGTGACGGTGGTCCAAAGTCGCCATAGTATTACATTTGGGTACAGCTCACCTTCTCGATGTTGTTGCTTCAACCACAAGCGCCTGGGATTCACCTGCCAATTCTACATTCCACTAGCCCTATTTATGTCATTTCATCTTCTAAATCATTTACTCCAAAATTAGGCGTGCCTTCCCTTATTTAATGCTTTTATGAGATACTAGTAACATTAGTAAATACTCCATCTCTCTCAAGACTTGGTCTTGTAAAATACTGCATAATTTTAACTTAAAGCTAGGTAAAGGTCTGAGCCCAATATTATGAAGATAAAGAACTATCTTTTTTATATACTACTCCCTCCGTTCCCTAATGTTGTTCTCATTTAGAATCGGGAGAGGATTAAAAAAAGAATCTTTATGACATGACATTTAATGAATACATATTAATAGGTTTATTATTGATATTTATCTTACCAAAGCATAGTAAAAGTGAAAAAACTCATCAATGCAAAGAAGTTACAACTTACCATGCAAAACATAAAGATCATCCTTTTATTTCAACCAATGAAATTGTAAAGTGATTTGACTTTAGGTGAGTTAAATTTAGAAAGATTTTAAATGGGAACAACTTAAAGGAACACCAAATCGAGAAATGGGAACAACATCTGGGAACGGAGGGAGTATGTGTTTATGGGCTTGTTAATTATATGTCAACTTTACTTGGTCTAATTTTATCATAAAATTAGACCGCATTTTTAGTAAACATTGCTCTTTTAAAATATAATTTCCTTTCCTCTTTGGGAGTCAAACTTTAAAATTTTTGACGAAACATACTTATTAGTTATTAATATATACAAGAAAATATACTTCTCTGGGATCTTCTTAAAATCGTCTTTATATATACTTTCATAATATCAATTTTTTATATATTTTTTACTAATGCGAAATTGAAGATATATAAGGTGAATGTATGTCTTGAAGAATATGCAAAAGAAAATAGGACTTAAATTTTGGGACAGATGGAGTAGTGTATAGCACGGAGTATTATTGTTTACAGGTATAGTTGTCAAAACTTGACCTGCTCCAGGAATTTAACCCGGAATCAATCCGATCTGATTCGGGATATGAAACACATGAGTCTGATCCGCATCAGACCTGAACTCAAACCGTAACTGAATGACACCATCATTCCTTGACCCAACCCGACCTGCACCTGACCCGAGCTCAACTCATAACCGAATTGACCCGATAATTGTTGACCCGAACACGACTTACAACCCGACTTCAACCGACTCGAGCATCACCCGACCTGATCATGAGCCGACCTGAATATAGACCGACCCTATCATAACCCGAGTCGAACATGACCCGACTTGACCCAATCACAAACCGACTCAATCATGACATGACCTCAACTCGATCCGATCATGATTCGACCTGCTCTTAATGCAACTTCTCCAATAACTAAACATGGTGAACTTATATTTTTCCAAAATGTTATGCTAATTTAATATTTTCACTTCTAGTTACATAATCTACGATTACTAAATAATACTCCCTCCGTTCCCATTTGTTGTTCACATTTGAAATCTTGGTACTATTCACAATTAGAGAGAATCTTCTAAATTCTCTCTCTCTCTCTCTCTCTCTCTCTCTCTCTCTCTCTATATATATATATATATATATATATATATATATATATATATATATTATAAGAAAAAATATAGTCATGTGAGGTCTTCTTTGATTCATCTCAATGAGTATCTTATTATTATTCAGTCGTCATAATTTTTACTAATATACGATTAAAAATAATAATGGTTAAAAAAGTGCTTTGGCACACGTGCAAAGTCAAAGTGGGAACAATAATAGGGAATAGAGGGAGTATTATCTTTATGATAATATAAACTTGTAAGATATTTATGTTAATGATAAAGAATAACTTATAATTATTTAGTATTGACAAACAAAATCTTCTACCTTTTATTTTTCTAGCAAGTATTAACACATTTAATACTTCAACGTAATAAAATAATATTACTTCAGAAAGCAATTCATTTAATTGACAAAATTTATGAGAATTTAACATCTTCAACGTAAAAAAAATGAGATAGCACTTCAATTATAGCGAAATAGTTTTCACATTCATATTTATTTAGAAAGGAATTCGTCTACTTGACTACAATGAAATATTTACTACTTTATTCGTAAAGTGATACATTTTTTTAGTTTTACTTGCTATTATGATACATTACATAACAAAAATTATTATCTCCTTCAAATACTCAAATTTCTTCATCATTGCAGATCAACGATAACCTAAATAAACGTAAGTTACTTAAGAAAATTTGAAACAATTGTTTATATATAGATAGAACTTCAAAATGAGTAATTCTTCATTGTACTTAATATATTAAAAATTGATTACAAATAAACCTTAAACTATAAATTTTTACATACTAAATAAAATGGTCAACTCTATTACAATGTTAGAAACTTAATATCTAAAATACTTTAGGAAAATTTGTGAAAAAAACACTATAAACTTTACACTTTTTGAAAACAACCTCCAAGTATTATTTTTAATTCATGTTCTATAACTTTCCTAAATTTTGTCGAGCACCACCTTTTTGCAGTTTCTGTTAAGAAATCCGTTTGATAGGGGGCCCACTCACCATCTTTCATCTCCACTACCACCACTATCCCAACTACCACCACCAACCTCACTCTAAACCTTCAACACCACTCACCAATTACCACCCACAACCTCTACCTTCAAAAATCCTTACCCCTAACTTCACCACCAACCAATCACCACGACCCCCGTTAAATATTTTGCCATTAATACACACCACCACACACCTTTGCAAGTTCACCATCAACCACCATCTAGCTTCGAAACTTCAATCTTTTAAATCGTCACTAACTAACCACCAACACCACCATTCGAAATTATGCCACCAAACACCACTTCCCTTAGAGTTTTGCTACTAACCACCACAACCCACCTTCAAAAACCTTAAACTTCACAACCCAATTCGAAAACCTTAAACTTCACAACCCAATTCGAAAACCTAACCCTAAATTAAAAAAATCCCAAATTTAGTACCATAAACCCAATTTTATGTGGAGGTGAAGTTGATTAGATGTTGAAGGAGGTGGTGAGGAAGAAAGGAGGTGGTGTATGAGACTTTAGACAAGAGTAAAAGAGGGAATATGAGCAAGTGGACTTAGAAACGGAAAACTTAACGGTTTCCGTTAAAAAGTGGTGTTTCACAAAAATTTCAAATTTATGCTTCATAAAATTTAGGAAAGTTATAGTAATTAAATACAAAAAGAAAAAAGTAATTGGTGGTTGTGTTTCAAAAAGTGTAAAATTTGTAGTGGTTTTTCACAAATTTTTCTATTTTTTTATCATGATACATGGAAAATTTTGATTAGTTGTAAGTCTTGTAAAATATTGTTAATACATGCCTATGTTATTGAATCCATGTGTTTAGAATCATGTTCTTGAAGTCTTGATTTTGTTAGGATTTTATTGAAGTATTTTTCAAAGTTTTGAGGCGTATTCGAGAACCTGTATATGATTATTTGCGGCTCGCGAGCGCAGGATCAACGCCATCGTACTGCGCGACCACATTCTTGTACTGCAATATGTTTAATTATGATTTCAGGAGTTTGGATGCTTTTCATTAAAGTTTGTGATGATATTTAATTTTTTCATAAATTTGAGCATGTTGTTGCTAGTTTGTTGTGAAATTTGAGCAAAAGGCTATATACACATCAAGTGTATGTGGGCCGACATACATTGATGATGTGTAGTCTTTTGATTGGTTATTAGTTTAAGGGCCCATTTTTATGTATTCAGAAATTTCATTTGAATTTCAAATTACATTTCAATTCAAATTTCAAATCAGATTTGTATTTACAATGCACCGCAACTAATGCACAAAAATTTGCAACTTTCACTTTCTCTCTCCTCTCATTTTTTTTGACAGAATTTTCTTCGATTTCCTTTACTCTCTTCTCTCTCTTTTTATTTCATGTTCTTCATATGTTCTTCACATATTCTTCATTTCAAAAAAATTACAATTTTTTCACTGTATTATTGTTACTTCGAAGTTGAAAAAAACGGACCTTTTTTTTGTAAATTTTTGACAAAAATTTTCAGGGTTTTTTTTTTCTCTTATCTCTCCCCTAATTCTTCATGTTCTTCATTTCAAAAAAATAAAATAAAATCTGGGTTTATTTTTCGAACCGATTTTTTCCTTTACTTTATTGGGTTTGTTTTTCTCTTATTCATCTTCACCATTTTTGAAACAAATTTCTGGGTTCTTCATCTTCACCATTAACTATGAGGAACTGTGTTCTTAATCTTCCATAATCTTCATCATTTTCTAAAATTAAAATATATGATTGATTAGTAACTGAATATGGACATTGGACTAGTTATAATGACAACACATTCACTATTTGATTTATCACAGTAACAGAACAAAAAAAATCAAAACTAAAACATACTTTCTGGGTTGGGATTTATTTACTAATTTAATGTAAAGTGCTACTAAAAAAAGGAAATTAACAAAAGGGTTGTGGGGGAGGCATGTGTAAAGTAATAAGCAAACACAACAGGCAAGCGTAAAATTCGAACTCGAGACCTCAAAGCAAGAGAGACGCTTTCAGGGCATGAAGGTGTAACCAAGTGGACAGGATATTCAACCGTGGTATAAAGGGCATTCCTTTGGTAGATATGCTAATTAGAAGCGCTATCTGAAAACTATATTATAGGATTAGGATACAATTAAAATCGCTCCTGTTACCAAAAAAACTAACAAACCTAAAATGGTTCCAAATTCATATGTTAAAAACTTATAATGATAATTGATTACTAATATATGTACATAATTTGTTTTTATTTAACATATTAATGATTATTTTTGAATTCTTTGTTGATCGATCTAGTATATTCCATTTCGATATAATATATTGCCCTTAACTATCTCATTTATATTATATAAGTATCCAAACAGGTTGAAACAGTTTTAAAAGTTGATAAATTGTTTAGTAACCATATTAATTTAATTTGTTATCAGAACCTGTATTACAGTTTGAATGTCTTCTTACAAATGAACCAGGGGGACTGAAAATGGAGTACAGACGAACTATGGAGCTGAATAAAAATTCGAGTATGTAGTGTGTTAGCACAATTATTATTTTTAAATAAGCTGCTAGATCTACAAAGCCAAAAATTTCAAGAGACAATTTTAAAAAAAATTAAGTTTATTCCTTTTCAAATTACAACAAAAATTTACAAACAAAAAAAAATCAAGCCTGCAAATTAAACTAGTACTGAAGTAAAATTCGAGTATGTAAATTAATTACTCATAAGGCTTTCCAGTTTTAGCGTATTTTATTAACAAAACAAAAAAAATAAAAAAATCCAAAACTTCGCCGGTAACATGCATGACGGTATTAATGGTTTCCAGTTTCTGGTTGTCTTCTCCGGCCGATTATCTGTAGGCAATGAACAAGCTTCTTGGGCGCCAATAGATAATAGAAATTGAGGAGGAAATAAGGAGTGAGAAGCAATCAATGCTCTTGGGCGCCAAGAGTTTTGTCCCGCCAAAGAGTGGAGCTGGGCGCCAATACGCCAAAACTTCCCCCCATTTTTCCCCTTCTTTTTTTTGGTAGCAGTGATGTGGCAGCTTCCCATTGGTAGTATATGTCTACCCCACACACACTCAATGTATGTGTATCACCTCTCGAAATTCGATAATTGCAATTATACATTGGAGTTATCGATGTCATGGTGCTCAGGGGAGAATTGAGTTGTTCTTAGTACTACTTCGCTAAGAGTTATGTACTAGCAATATTGTAATTAACTTTATAATAATCCCCGTACCCAAACTCGGATGACGAACAATATTGATGATGTATTTTAATGTATGTATAATGATCCCTAACCCTAATCAACCTTAAACTAACCTTTTATTTAATGGAATGTTTACGATATGGAAGATTTTAAACTATAGGTGTACCATTAAAAAGTCAAAAAGATAGAAGTGCACCTGTAAGAAAAGTCAAATCTAAGAGTGTACCATTGGGAATGTCCCTACTTTTTTCTTGGCAATTACTACCTAAAAACACTAATCTCTTAGTAACTTGTTGTGATTTTCACTAATTACACTACTAATCAATAGTTTCACCGGTCAAATCATGTTTAACATTATAAAAAAAATTTATTCAATTTTAATTTTTTTTGAATGGTAATGAGTACAAATTTCGAGACACATTTAATCGCGTTACAAATACTGAAACGACGTTTTTTCAAAAAAGGGACACCGTCATACGCCCTTCAAAAACCCGACTTGTTGGTACTCGTTTTATTGGGATTCAAAAGTATGTGTCTTAAAACGTCGTAATAGTAATGGGTAAAAATCTTGAAGTACATGTCTTAAATTTGGTTTGTTGATACTCGTTTCGTTGGGATTCTCGAAATTTGTGCCCGTATATTTTCCAAAAAAATGTCCTCTTCAGTACAAAAAACCCGTCTCGAAATACGGGCCCTAAAAACCCAGCTTATTGGTACTCGTTCTGTAGGGATTCTCGAAATCCGTGTCCATAAAAGGCTTACGACGGTGTCCATTTTCAAAATAACATTGTTGTCAGTCCGAAAAACCCATCTCGAATTACGCACCTGAGAACCCAGCTTGTTGGTACTCTTTCTATAGGGATTCTCGAAATTTGTGCTTGAAAAGGGCATACGGCGGTTTATATTTTCGCAAAAATGTCGTTTTTAGCATGAAAAACCCATCTCAAAATGCGGCATCGAAAACCCGGCTTATTGGTACTCAGTCTCCTAGGGATTCTCAAAATTCGTGCCCGTAATGGGAGTATAGAAGTGTCTGTTATTCGAAAAAAGTTGCATTTGTTTCGAAAAACCCATCTCAAAATACGACACTTAAAACCGAGGAATGTTTCGTAGGGATTCTCAATATTCGTGCCCACAAAGGATATATGGAGGTATCCATTTTTCGTAAAACGTCGTTATCAGCTCCAAAAACCTATCTCCAAATACGTGCCCGAAAATCGAGCTTGTTGGTACTCATTCCGCATGGATTCTCGAAATTCATGCCCATAATGGGTGTACGACGGTGTCTATTTTTTGAAAAACGTTGTCTTTAGTCTGAAAAACTTATCTCAATTTAAGACACCGAAAACCTGGCTTGTTGGTACTCGTTTCGTAGGGATTCTCGAATTTTGTGCCCATAAGGGGCGTACGACGGTGACCTTTTTCCAAAATTGTTGTCGCCAGTCTGAAAAAACACGTCTTTAATTACAAGCCTGAAAACCTGGCTTTTTGGCATCGTTTCATAGGGATTCTCGAATCTCGTGCTCGAAAAGAGCGTACGGTGGCTTTTTTTTCGTAAAAATATTGTTTTTAGTTCGAAACTCGTCTCGAAATAGGGCACCAAAAACCCGTCTCGACATATTCGTGCCCATACAGGACGTACAATGGTGTCTACTTTTTGAGAAAACGTTGTCTTTGGGCCAAAAAAACCCGTCCAGAAATACGGCACCGAAAACCCAGTTGGTACTCGTTTCGTAGGAATTCTCGAAACTCGTGCTTGTAAAAGAGGTATGGTGGTGTTCGCTTTTTGAAAAAACGATGTTTTCAGTCCCAAAAACCTGCCTTGAAATACGTACCCGAAAACCCACCTTATTGGTATTCGTTTCGTAGGGATTGTCGAAATTCGTGCCCATAAAAGGTGTAGACCGGTGCTCGTTTTTCAAAAAAGACGTCTTCAGTATTAAAAATGCAATTTCGTCTCGAAATTTGTGTCCAAGTCCACGTCATATATAAAAAATATACATTTAAAAATAGTGCAAAATTGAATATAAAAGATATTTAAAATGTTAAACATGAGTTGACCGGTCAAACTGTAGATTAGTAGTATAATTAGTGATAATGGAAGCTACTAAGAGATTAGTGTTTGTAGGCAGTAGTTTGCAAGAAAAAAAAGTATAAGGTTATAATTAGAAAAAACGACTTAATCAATAGGTTGTAATTCACCAAAATATTTATGTGGGTAAAGAGTTTATGTTTCATCATGTGAATTGTTATTTTTCAAGTATGCATGTATGTTGAGTGCAATTAACTTCAACTTTCTTTAACTGCTACATGGATCCTAATTGGGTTAGGAAAATTGTTAGATGCTTTCCACTTATTGCGGATGGTTGTTCTCATTATAATTTTGCAGTAAATGATGGGATTTAGGGTCGTAACTATTTGGATGGGGAGAGCGAGTTCTAGTAGGACACGCAAGGACATGGTGATGGTCATCTTAGACGAGCATTATGAGGATAACATTAGACCTTTTGTTAGTTGGTCTTAAATAAGTAGTTTAGTTGTTGTATTATGAGATTTTGAAATATTTTAAATAATGTTTATTTTTGGATAATTTATTAATGTTATCTTTGGATTTTGGATGAAGGTGTGGGGCCTCATTCTTGATTGAATACTTTTTGGATATTTTAAATCTTTAAGTTTTATTTTTATAATATATTGTTTCAATTAAATTAGTCGTTTAGGGACATCTCGACCCCCATTGGTATTTCTATTATCAGTACTGTTATTTATATTTAGTTTATTTATTCCTTTTAACAAATTGTTGTTAACGGATGGAGTATTGTAGTTGGTATCAAAGAAACATTCCAAAAACTCTTATTGAGTTGCTTCATATTCCATGATAAATGTATAATCCTTGTAACTAGGAGTACTAATGTCTTTGACTTTGAGAAACGTACTTAGTGAGAGTTACTTACGTAGGAAGAAATCCATGGGAACAATATTTTATTAATCTAAATGTGCTAGTGTTTTCCCTTATGTGTTTTTAAAGTACTAATCTCTTCACTTTCTTTGTAGAAGGCCTCCACTACTTTAGCATTTAGCGGCTCGTAAAGAGACTACACGTCGTCATTGCCAAGCCTTAGAGAATGCTTTCATCTCTCTGGCTAACAGAGCTATTGATTCTCCTTCTGGGCATTTCGAACGTGATAGGCCACATACTTATGAAGTTATGATGGCACTTAATCTCATTATTCTGAAAACCTGGCTCCGCAAGATGGAAAAGTTATTTGCTGCCACTAATATCCCTGTTGTTGAGATGATGCCTATTCGTACCACTATCTGAGAAAGGAAGCTGGTAACTAGTGATGCATAGTTCGAACGAGTGTATGGTTGTTCAAGGTTGCGGGTGGACTCAGTTTTCTATTAGTTTGAAGGAATTATATCTTGATGAGCTCTGTTGGCGGATGCAAGAAGAGTTCCTTTCTTTGTCTCAGGATAACATGCTATTCAGGAGTATTTTGAAAATTCACTTAGTTGTCCTAGTTCTCTATTGCTATTGTGCCTACTGAAGATGAAAGGGTAAAGATATACATCAAGAAGATGGATCCAAGACTGAAGACCCATGTTCTGAGTTTGTGTGTTAATAATTTCAAGGGGTTTATGAGATTACCCTCAATATTTGCGCATCGATCAAAGAGGAAAAGTATGTGAGAGTGATTGCTGCAAGGAAGCCTTATTTGGCTTTCATTCAGAGTCCCGCCAAGAAGCCGAGGTTTTAGCCGAGTATTCAGGGTGGTTCCCAAGGTTCTAGTTCTAAGTCGAGTTACGATCTAAAGTGTCATAGGTGTTAGAAACCTTTGCACCCGAGCAAGAATTGACGGCAGTATTGTGTGTTTCTACTATAAGGATGTGGATCACAAGACTTTCCAATTCGCAAATAACTCAAAAGCTGACCTATTGTTGTTGGCTCTTTTGCTGCTTCTAGTTCTTTACATCCTTCAAAGAACCACATCTATGTCAGGACTCAGTTTGAGGCTGACTCTCATCCTGACGTTATCATTGGTACCTTCCTTGTAAATTTTGTTTTTGAGTTCTTTTGTTAAGGAAGTTAACTGTTTGTTGAGTTCCCCTGTGAGAACTCGTTTTCTCTTCGTGTTGTGAGAACTGCCCTTGTCATCCGAATACAAGGATGTCTGTATCACTATTTTGGGTTCAGATCTTTCCGCTGATCTAAACGAGTTTTCCATGTCTGAGTTTGACGTCATTTTGGGTGTTGACTAGTTGTTTAAGTACCATGCTCATGTTCATTATCGTGAATATAAGGTGACTCTCTGTGGTCATAATGGTAATTGTATCCCTATAGTGGGTTCGTACTGAATAAAGAGGTAAACATTAGAAAAAATTGGCAATAAATAGTTAGGTTTAACCTCTTTTTTAAAATAAACACCTAGGTCCTTTTTTTATTTTATATAAATAACACACTTGCTTTATTTTTTTAAATCAATACCACACTTGTTTCATTTTTTTTTAAATCAATACCAACTAAGGATTAGCCAAAAAAAACTTACGGAATTTGACCAACATTAACAGGGACTCATTTAATGGGACCTACTTCTAATTTTCCCTCCTTTAATTAGTTGCATGAAATCTCTTTAATGCCCCCTTACCTTCCACAATACAATTCTCTCTCCTCCGTCAATTACCCATTTCACTGTTACTTCTCTCCTCCATTTTCGTTTTTTCCACCATTTTAACTCTAATTAAATTGAAAATCTAATTGGAGATATTTTAACCCTAAAAAATGATATCTTTTAATCGTAATTTCAAATCTGCCCTACTATAAACCATTCCCTTTAAATCTTTTCCCACAAATAAAAAAACCGAATCACAGAAAAAGGATGAACAAATGAAAAATTCAAGAAGATTTACATTCAAATCTTCAATTTTCGAGCCAATTTGTTGTTACTTCACCTTAGATTTTAGCTCTGACTTGTGAGGAAGATGAAGTGACCATAATAGTTGGAGAAATGGATGAAATTAAGGGTAGTGTTACAGGACTGTCTAACATGGAAGTTCTATTACAGTTGGTCAATTTTCGTTAAGTTTTTGGGAGGCTAATCCTTTAGTTGATATCGATTTAAAAAAATGAAGCTAAGTATATATTTCAATAAAGAGTTTAAACCTAGGTATTTATCGCCAATTTTTCCTACGCATTATTTCTACTCTGTAAATGCGGAAGCTTCATAAAAAAAGGGATCAACTTTTCATTTGCATGGTTAAGGATTTCTCCCAAGAATTAAGCTCGAGCATATCTCTATTGTCTGTGAGTATCTGAATGTGCTTCCCAATGAGTTGTTCTCGAGAGAGATGTGGAGTTCGGCATCCATCTTAATCCTGATACTACTCCTCTGTCAAAGGCTATGTACATATAGAATGTCACCCACTGAACTGTAAGAGTTGAAGACTTAGTCGCAAGAGTTGATAGATAACGAGTTTAAAAGGCCGAGCATTTCGACGCAGGGTGCTCTTAAACTGTTTGTCAAGAAGAAAGATGATAGTATGCGTTCGAGTATTGATTCTCGGAGCTGAATAAGGTAACGGTCAAGAACAAGTATTTCTTGCCCTTAATTGAGGATTTGTTTGATCAATTAAAGGGCGCTGGAGTATTCTCCAAGATTGATCTAAGAAATTTCTATCATCAGACTCCGATGAACATAGAAGATATCCCTAAACTGCTTACAGAACAAGATTTGGGCATTATGAGTTCGTGGTTATGCCTTTTGTCTCACAAATGCGCCTGTTGTTCATGGATCAAATGAACCAATCTTTTCATGACTACCTAGATACTTGTGTCGTAATCTTTATTAACGACATTTTTATGTAATCCAGGAATGAAGAGAGCATGCGAAGCATTTGAGGTTGATTCTGGATGTTCTGTGAAAACATAATTAGTATGCTAAGTTCTCTAAATGCAAAATTCGGTTGAAGGAAGTTTCGTTCCTTGGTCATGTGATTAATGAAGTTGGTGTCAAGATGGATTCTTCCAATAGCAACGTTGTGGTGGAGTGGAAAATCTGAAGAATGTGTTTGAGACTCGGAGCTTTTGAGTCTTGTTGGTTATAATAATAGATCTATTAAAGATTTCTCTGAAATAGCTCAGCCATTGAATAAGTTGATGACAAAGGAATGTAAATTCTTGTGGTCCGAGGATTATGAAATATCTTTTTAAGAATTGATGAAGCGCCTTGATGTATCACATTTATATATAGTTTTTAGATGCATTTAGATTGCATTTAGAACTCCTTTTTGAGCATTTAGGTGCATAATGACATGAATTACATAAGTTGTGCTCTACTACTCCCCGTTTGTGTGTTTCGATGATTTTCAGGTTATTTTGATACAAAGTGATCATGAGTACCAAAGATGTAGCCTATTAATCGTTGAAGATGAAGGTAGATTGAACAAGGATCACAATGCATCTGTTTGGTACAATTTTAAGTTGGAATGAAGCAAAGAGTTAGTGAAAGAAGTGCCAAAACTGACACACCTTCACTATTTTCATTTTAACTTTTTATAGAAAATTAATAATCAAGAAATTCCAATTGGGTTGGATTCTAGACTTCAAGAGCTTTCCAATGATAGGTCACACTCCCCAATCGAACTTCTGGTTTGAGAGATACGGCCTTCGCAGGTTGATGTAGAATTGCAGTTTACCCACCCGATCGGGCGGGAGTTGACCCGATCGGGCCTGAAGCACGGACAACTCTTTTCCGAAATTCTATGTTTTTTAATTAGACTTTGGGCTATTATAAATAGCTATCCTTCATTATTTTTAGAGACATCTTTTTATTCAGTTTTATTTCCATAGTTCTTAGCTTAGTTTTATTTAGTTTAAACACTTTAGATTAGATTAAAGGTGATTGAACCTTGGATTCGATTTCAATAAAAGTTCTTGCTTTCTGTCAATTGGTATTCTTATCTACTTTAATCTCTTTAATTATTCTTGATTGCTTAGTTTAATTATTTATTCATTCATGATGCAATTATTAGGGTTTCATATTAGATTTATTATTGTTGATTCAATTATGAGTGAGTAGTTTAATTTCTAAGGATTTAGAGAGGAAAGCCATGTTTATACCTTGATTATTTGAATTGCTATTAGTTTCTAGGGTTTAATGAGATAGGTTATGGTGTGATTTGTTCTTATTGTGTAATTAACGTTATTGCGCAGTTTGTTTGATTACTTGAGGTTAATAATCGTTTGCACAGATCCATCTTACCTTTAGAGGCCTAGTACACACCAGTAATTCTGATTATGTTTGTGAACATGCTGCATATGTTGAATTATGGGCTTTGAGACTTAACCATAGCTTGACACGGCTCTAATCTATCGATTCTCGACCTAGGTTCTGATAGTTGTTTGATCATTTGATTGGTATAAGCACGGTGGACCGAACTAATTCCCTAGACCTTTATTTTATAGAGTAAAATCCCTTTTTATATTGCTTTTTAGTGTCTATTTATTAGTTCAGCTGATTTTCATCTGATCTTGTCTGAAGTAGCTTTTTGGCTGAATATTAATTTAGAACTCCGTCTCTCTGTGGATTCGACCCTACTTCCATTGACTACCATTGTTAGAGGACTGTAGGAATTATCTTTGAATAGGTGATACGACTTTAGCCTGTCACTTATACTACTCCATTTTTTACTTATCCTGCTGAAGGGGTCAAGTTTGAGGTGTACAGTGATGCATCCAAGAATGGTCTAGGTTGTGTCTTGATGCAGCAAGGGAAGATTGTTGCTTAAGCTTCGAGATAGTTTAAAGTTCACGAACGAAACTACCCTACTCATGACCTTGAGTTAGTTTTTGTTGTGTTTGATCTCAAAAAATCTGGCAACAATACTTGTATGGTGTTATGTGTAAGGTATTCACCAATCATAAGAGGCTGAAGTACTTCTTCACTCAGCGTGATTTGAATGTGAGGCAAGGAAGATGTTGGAGCTTCTTAAGGATTATGACCTAAAGCTTGATTACCATGAAGGTAAAGCTAATATGGTAGTTGATGCTCTTACTCAAAAGACTAAACACTCTCTTAATGCTGCCATGATCCTGCCTATGAATTTTTATGATGAGTTCCGCAAGCTCGCGATTGAGGTTTTCCTTAGGGTTCTATTCCCGCTTTGTGTTCCATGAGTTCCGAGCCTGAATTGTTTGAGGAACTAAGAAATAAGCAAAAGGATGACATGAAGTTAGAAAAGATGCGTGACGCGAAACAACAAGGTCGAGCTGAGAACTTTGAGAATTGTGCAGTCTCAAGAGGCTAATTTTTGAGGATGCTTATTACACTCCATAACTGTTTATCATGGGAGTGATAGGCTTTACAAGCATCTCAAGATTAACATTCAATGGCCTTTTATAAAGAAGAAAGTAGCTTAGTTCAAGGTTGTTAAATTTGAGATTCTAACTTAAATCGGAAAGGCTGTTAAAATCGGATTGTCAAATCGAATCGTAAAATCGTAAGATTCTACAAATTTTGTGAAAATAGAGTTTTTATGATGTATCGTATAACTTTTTTAGCCGCTTTTATCATTAAATAACTTTTAAAAATATTATTTAGTTATTTGGTCCTTTCATTATATGATAAATTATTAATATGGTTAAGATTAGAAGTGTAAGGCCACCAATCGTGTATTAAAGAACTGCTACTAGTATCATTGTTGATGAAAAAAGACGAGTTTCAGTGAATTGTAAAAGTGAATTGAGTAAGTTAAATAAAATTCTTATTCAATATGTGAGGGTTACTGAGAAACACTATAACAATAGGTGTGACCCATTATTTTAATGGAATCTCGAAGTTTTGATAAAATCGTATAAAATCGTTGAAATCGCAAGATTTTATAACGATTCTAAGATTCTAATTATTTATTAAGATTTTAATTAAGATTCTAACTAATTAAAATTCTAGTTGCGATTTAAATCATTTGCAAATTAAGATCGTAA
The DNA here is from genome assembly GCA_947645195.1 of Patellifolia procumbens. Taxonomy (NCBI): domain Eukaryota; kingdom Viridiplantae; phylum Streptophyta; class Magnoliopsida; order Caryophyllales; family Amaranthaceae; genus Patellifolia; species Patellifolia procumbens. The sequence goes on from CANSGD010000599.1 coordinate 35,641, forward strand.
AAACGTAAGATTTTAAGACTTAAATCGTGATTTATAACCATGGCTTAGTTTGTGTCTAAGTATTTATTTGTCAAAAGGTCAAGATCGAGCATAAAAGGCCTAATGGTTTGTTAGAGCCGTTGGAAGTGTGACTCTATCTCAATGGACTTTGTTATAGGTCTTTCGATAGCTCCTGGTGGTAAACACGTTGTTTGGGTGATTGTGGATCGACTTACCAAAGTACCTCGATTCATTCCTATCAAGAATACATGGTCTATGGAAGATTTTGCCAACGAGATTATTCGAATTCATGGCATTCCGAAGGATATTTGTTCCAACGTGATCCAAGGTTCTTAGTTCATTTATGGTTCACTTTGCAAGAAGCATTTGGCACAAAGTTGAAGTTGATTATTGCATTCCATGCTGCTACAGATTGCCAAATTAAGAGAAAAATTTAGACTTTGGAGGATATGCTTCATGGTTGTTGGAATTTCAACAGGTCAAGTCATTGAGTTTGGTGAAATTCTCTTATAACAATAGCTACCAATCTAGTATCTAGATGGCTCCCTATATAGCCTTGTATGGGCAAAAGTGTCGTACTCCTATTTATTGGAGCGACATAAGTGATTCCTTGTTTTTGGGGGCATGGTTGATTCAGAATACTACATGAGCAAGTGAAGATAATTCAAGTTAAGATAAAAGCCTCTCAAGATAGGCAAAAGTCATACGTTGCTCTCTCCATAACCGTATTTTTTATGAGGTTGGGGATAAGGTTTTGTTGAAGGCATCTTCGATGAAGTTTGTGATGAGATTTAGTCTCAAAGGCAAGCTATGTCCAAAATATATGGGTCCCTATGAAATCCTTGAGAGAATTGGGAAGTTGCTTATCGATTGGCTATTATATTAGTTGTCAAATTTATTAATATTGATATCATATTTTTAATATAATTACAAACAAGTATAGATAAAGATATCCTTAGGACCTTAGTTTTCTTGCTTACTATCTTTATTGGAATTAATTATTTGAAACTTTAGATGTTTAGTTCTTTAATTTGAATTTTTATATGAAATTCGACTACGTGTAGGTGACATTTTTTCAAGTATGTATCAGCAAAAAAAGTTACAATAAGTTTTTCAAAGAAGAAATTGCCCCTTATCATTTATGAAGACATAGTGTATGACAATCAATTACATGATTGAGGCATAAGTAAACTCACATTGACACGTAAACACATGTATAATATGGTGCAAAATTTCTAATAGCTGGTTTTTTTTAGATGTTTAAGTCTAATTATGTGATAGAATTTTTTGAATATCTTGGATGACTTACAAGAATAAAAAGAATATAACTATTCTAAGTAACAAAACTAGAGAATAGAGGCCATTAAATCTTACATGTACTGCAAATGAGAAATGATTTTCCCTTTATCTTACTTTTTTATGACTCTTCTTTGCTTAATTTTGTTAGTTTTTGTTCACCAAAGAATAATATCATTTATGAGTACATCTGTACATGTAATAATCAATGTTATTAAAATTGAGATTCTACTTTGAATGGTAAGGGGCTCTCAGGAACGATCGTAAAATTGAATCGTAGATTTTATAAGATTCTGTGAACATGTGTTATCTAATATGCTCAAATCATTAGAAAGTAATCATATATCAAGTTAAAACACGAGATAATTATTAAAGAAAATAGTTATTTATCCATTAAATAGGTGATAATTGATTATATAATTTTTTACAGATACAAGGAGGCCCGGCCCCCACCCTATTAATTCCTATCTCAGGAAGAAAGAGGGGGTTATATGCCCGAGGAAGGGGGGTAAGGAGATTCGAACCCAGGTTCTCGTGAGGTCTACTTTTATCATGTGGTTGTGCTTCTCTTACGATCTGCTCTTACTTATTTTTGTCATTTTTATGGCATTTTATGTCATTTCTACAATTATCATATTTATAACATTTTCTGTCATTTTATAACTAATTTTTTTATGGGGTGCAGCCTTTTCAAACATTTTTATGACCTTTACTGTCCTTTTTGTAGTAATTATCATTTTAAGGCATTTTATTCATTTTTACAACTATTACTTTTATGATATGTTCAGTCATTCTATAAGTTTCATTTTAACGACGACATTTTTTGTCAATTTTCTAACAATCATTCTATGGCGTTGTTTATCATTTATAAACATATATTTTATGTCATTATCTGTCATTTGATAACTATTCATTTTATATCATTTTCTGTCATTTTTATGCTCTTTTGTCATTTTTATAAGGACAACACGTTAAGCTTGGACAACACGATAAGGGGAGGCTGCATGTTAAAAGCGATTTCTAGAATAGTACAAAATTGTATACAATGATGGTCCATCCATACCCTACCCGCCTAAAAAGCTCATCTCCTTCCTCGCTTCATCATCCAAGCCGGGGGAAAATCTTAACCTCATCCTCGCCCTAATAGTTACACAAGAAACTATCCTCCCAAATCACCTGCATAGGTATTTGATGGGTTTTTATACAGTGTCGCAAGTGCATGGTGTCTGTTGTTAGCATAGACTAATCTACCAGTAGATCGAAGGGTTTTCATAATATAACGTTTAATTATCTGTAACCAATTCAGACAAAAAGGGTAAAATATTAACTAATAATTAGCCTAAGGATCGGACGTAGAATAAAACTAGGGATTTATCAATTAATAAAAGAGTAGGACATTCGATCGATACATCATACTTTTAACAATCAAGGAAATCAGACAATCAATAATACTTAATTCCAGAGTTGAGCAATTAGAGTTAGTGTTAATCTTATGGTCAGGTGTTAATCTTATGGTCAGGTGTTAATCTTATGGTCAGGTGTTAATCTTATGGTCAGGTCTTAAACCTATCAAATTAACATAAGCAGTACGATCGCCAACCTAATCAGACTTACCAAGTGTTATATGCCTATAAAAGTATCATCTTTCGATTCTAACAATTATTAGCCAGATTATAATATATGATATTACTCAATTATGAAAATTACACATGAAATCAAATCACCTGAAATTTCTGTAATCACAACATAAATACTATAGAGATTCAAAATGACGTAATTGTGGTATAAATATGGCTTCCCTCACTAAGCCCTAGAAAATAAACTATTAGTTCATAATTATGAAAGATACAAAAAAAACTATTAGAAAGATTCATGCTCTGAACTAATACTAAAATAATACTCCCTCTGTTTTTTTATTAGATATAACATGTTGACTTTGAGCACTATTCATTTAATTCACTTTGCCAAGTGTATGAGAGAGAAGGTGGGCCTAAGTCTGTAAAGAGTATGTAAGAAACATATAATAAATTAATAGTGGGACCTTTCCAAATAAAGAAGTGTAACAAGTATTTTCGGACAAACAAAAAAGGAAATTGTAACAAGTAATCTGTGATAGGGGAGTATAATTTTTATAATTAAACAATTAGAGATACAGTAGATCAAAGGTGTGCCTCGACAAATGTGAAAAGTCAAATGTTACATCTGATAATAAATGGAGGGAGTATAAAACAAAGTAAACTGAATCAACGAAGAACATTAAAGGAAGAACTACCATATTAATGCGAAAAACTAAAACTTTGATAAAACTTGTATAATCTTCGAAAGTATGTGTAGATCTAGAGAGAGAAAGCTAAATAGTCGCTAAATAATTGACAATAATGAAAAATAAAAGATGTCAGAAAATAAATTAGGGATGTATTATTTAGAGTTATGCAAAGAAAATTAAATAATTAAGAAATATATAAATATAGGTTTTTGCAACCGCGATCGATCGGGTACATGTCGCCCGATCGGGAACATATCGCTCGAATGAGTCAGGCGTTATTCAGCTATTGTAGTCCTTCACCAGGCAGAGAACACATACAACCCAATTCATTTGGGCACACATCACCAAAGCGGGTGGGTCTCTCAAAAAAGACAGGGCACCTAGTGCACGAATGGCCATAAAACTCAAGGAAAATTTAACTCCGCGATCGGGCTGCCCTTTCCTAATCCAATCGGGCGACCCTTTGCTGATCCAATTGGGCGAAGCTTGTTTTATTTATTTTTTGTCAATTTGTGCTTACTCTTCAATGCTAGGCTCTTTTCAAACTTGCTCTAAGTGATCCTAAAACCTCTCCACTTTATTGTGCCAATCATAAAGCAGGAGAAATAGAGAAAAAGTCCCCTAAAACCGACAACACAAAGATAATAAAACAAACCACAACTAAAGGGAGAAAGTTAGGAGAAAGCGACTCCTAAGAGAACAGTCAACGCATAACATGGCTCAAAAATAGGGGGATCAACTATATATAACTAGCTTCATATACACGCGACACGTGCGAAAACGATAAAATAATAATTAGTGAAATGGTTAATCATCGAATTCGTAAAGCAGGTAGGATATTTTTTTTGTTTTTTTGGTGTTCACTCCCTCTTCCTTTCTGTAACAAAGATATAAACACATCAATTCCCGCAACTGATTCACACGTGCCAAACCCACCCCAAACACCCGTTTCCAAAACCCACCCCATTTTTATTAGATTAAAGTACGTGTTAAAATGACTTTTTAAATATGTGTCAAAATAAAATTATCTTGTTCAATATGGTTTATGACAAATAAATGAGTTGGACTTGAGAGACTAGGAAGAAGTGGGGTGGGCAGCGATAGTGGGGTTGGTGGGAATGTTGAAGGTACATCTTAAATTCACACCCGCCCCACCACCCCATGGCACGATTTTCATCCATGCCCCATCACCGCAAAACCTACCCCATGCACACCTAACTAGGGCGGGTCTCCACGAAACGTGCCTCATTAACATCCCTACGTATGACCATATTTCTTTCATATTTTATGACTCTAAAATTTGAATTGCAATTCTAACAACTATACATGATAAACTTATTGTGGTCATGAGGAAGTTAAGACTTTTAAATAGGGATGGCAATGAGTCGCTGACCCAACCTTTACCCTATTGGACCCGACCCATTGTTAGGATTCCGAGTATACCTTGTTTAGACCCCCACAAGTCTAGCTCAGGTTTGGGTCTAAATGTTTATGTGTGGGGTATGAATCTGGGTCGGGTTTGGGTTCAAGTCCAATGCTTTTAGACCTAGACTTGAGCTAGACTTGCGTAGACTCGCCCATGGACCTATATGTAATTTATTCTGAAAAAATTTAGTAACTTAAATTACATATATTTACAATTTACACACAATTTCAAGTCCTATACTTTCTATCTCATGAGTGATTTGATATTGTCGTTGAATACTAAACAATATGAAACTTATATAAGCATGTTGATACGATATGGATTTATTACAAAGACATACATGTAAGCTTTTTGATTGAATTAACAATGTTTTTTTCCTAGAATTGTAATTATATTGCTTTATGATTCAATTCATAGTTACTTTCGTATTTACCGTTATTTTGTTTAAAAGGGTGAAAAATGCATATACGAAAAGCTTTACTAGCCTATGTGCGACAAATAAATTAACTGAAAGTTACGGACCCATTGAAAAATATATTGAACCGAAGAGCCACTAGAGGTCTAGAGCCTTTTAGATCCAACGAACCTAGTTTGCATCTGGGTCCAGTTCAAACAATCTGGGTTTGGGTCTAGGTTACACTATCCCTACCCAGATCGGACCCATTACGATCTTTACTTTTGAATCTAGATCAACTTTCCAAACAATAGGATCCCAATAATAAGTTCATATTATTTTTACAATATAAGAACTGCTTTCAACATATGATATACTTAATGTGATAATTATTTCTCTTTTTACGATCATGTGATAATTATCTATAAGCTAAGGAAATCAATATTTTTATGGAATAAAAAAGAAAGACCACATAATTAATGACGTCATTTCATAACTACTTTACTATATTTTTTTCAAAAGCAATTTTAAGGACTCATTCTATTGTTAATTATAAATAAAGATGGAATAACATGAAGAAACTATCTTATATAATATTCTTGGTGGGAACAATCTTATATTATGTTCCTAGTCTCTACGACTCATTTTCGTTTTTGTTCCGTACATTCATCTCAGTTTTGCTCTTTTCATTGCGTTTCAATTTAGCACCGTTCAATTCAGTTAAGTTAAGTTAAGTCAAGTTCAAATCCATTCATTATTTGATCATATTTGTGATATTATTATTATCGTGAATTGAATTTTCTACTTATTGTTATTATTATTGTTAAATATAATTTTTCTAATGATATCTTTACTTATTATTATTGCTAATATTTTACTTATATTATTATTATTAATTATTATTTTATGATTTTATTATTACAGTATCAATAGTTAGTGTTATTTTTTTTAATAATAATTAATGTTATACTAACAATGGTTATTATTATTATCATTAAGTATTAAAATTTTAATATTAATAATAAATACTTGTTACCATCAATTATTATTATTATTATTATTATTATTATCATCATTAATTATTAATTTTTTAATATATTAACTAATCATAATTTATTTTCAAACACTATGTTATATAAGTCCTCAAATGTCAATATCATAGATGAAAATTTCCTCAATTATTTCCTAAGTGAAAGGACTATGTAAGGAAAGCAAAATCCGTTGTTCACCTGAATGTATTAGGGCCTTTTTTTTTTCTTTTGCATTACTTATTTTAGAAGGCTCAGATCAAGCAAGATAAAAATAAACATGTTTACACCAAATACCTAATACGCTCGGATGTAAAGAAGACGGTTTTTAGATAGGAAAAATTATCGGGAATAAGTCAACCTTTTTGCGGTCTTCTTTTAATAAGTTAAACTTTGAATAATCCTGGAATAAGTTAACCTTTTAAGGGTATTTGCTTTTAACAAGTCAAAACCGGTTTAAAAACACAAAAATGGTTGGGGATGGAAAGTAGAAGAAGAGAAGGAACACATAAATGATAAATTAAAATTTAAGAAAAGCCTCATGTATTACCGGTTGAATAATTTATAAGTCATTTGACTTGTTAAAAGTTTAAGTAATATCAAAGTTAACTTATTCCAGGATTATCTAAAGTTTAACTTATTAAAAGAAGACTGCGAAGAGATTGACTTATTCTTGACAATTTTTCCTTTTAGATATTATATCATATGAAGTAAAAATTAAATTAGGTTAGCCACCCTAACAATAGCATGAAATTCGCGATAAATTAAAACGAACAACAAAAATTCTTACTCATTTGGATAAATTATACAGCCATACTCATTTAGCTGAAAGCCAAAATCATCAACAAGTAATTACTTTGGTCTTTCCAAAAAAAAAAAGAGAAACTCCCCGAGTACCCTTAGGCCTTAGGGTTTGGTCAAATAACCAAAATATTGCCCATGTTTTAGACTTAGCTCAAATGTCATTGGATAGCCAAATGTCATTTAGTACTAACATATACTCCATCCGTTCTCATTTGATGTTCCCCATTTTAATTCTTGGGATGTTTCTAAAAGTTCTTTCCATTTTAAATCTTTTCCATTTTAAGAATATTAATTTTCCCATCTTACCCTTCAACAACCAAATATTTACATGACTTATTACTTTTTGTCTAACACATGGGCCCACTTTAGAACAATTTGTTTCTCAATCAACCACTTTTCATTCCCTGTTACTTTTTCAAAAGCAAAAAGTACCAAAATATACTTTATACAATATAAAATTCAAAAGATTCTCATCCACATCAATTTGTATTGGTTTTCCCCCGTATTCCAAATGAGAACATCAAATAGAAACGGATGGAGTATTAAGTATTCTATTAAATATTTTAAACCGTGTTTACATTTGACTTTTATTTTCTTTGTATTAATCGAAAAAAACAGAAAAAAAATGAAAACTATAGGAAAAAAGTGTTAAAATTGGTTTAAGTATACTTTTGAAAGTTTGTAAAATTAGGAGGCTTTTAAGTGACACCTCAACACAAATATAGGCAAAAAACTTTCACTCGGTTTCTCTCTTTTTCTCTCTCCTTCCTTTCCTTCCCTTTTCACTCTTTTGTTTTTCCCTCTCTCCACCACAACCTCCCACCATCTCCCCTTCTCTCTCTCTCTCTCTCTCTCTCTCTCTTTCCTCCACTCCACTCCATCACCACCATCTCCCCCCCTCCTTCCACCATCTCTCTCTGTCTCTCCTGTTAAAAAATATCTTCAGCTCAAATTTCAACTTCATTGTTATTACTCTTTTTCACTAGATCTCATCCTCATTTTCTTCTTCTTCTTCATCACTGCAAGCTAACTCACTCCTCTACATACATTTAGCTTCTTAGTGCTTCTTCTTTTCACCTGGTAACTTCTTACTTTTTCAGCTTTAATTTTGATTGATTGTGCATTCAGCAATCTATTCTGATTTCGAGATGTGCTGTGTATTCTGAGCTTTGATTGCTGTTTTTCATCCTTGATTTGTAAAATGTAGTTTGTTTTTATCATTACTTGCTGCTCTTTCCTAATTTGAATTCTGTTTCGAGTCTTGGATCCGGATATGGTATTTTCGTAATTTTAACTAGTTTAGTTTGGTGTTTCCAATTTTGCTAAATCCGGAATTATTACGCTAATAATGTAACTATTTTATGGAGTATTTGTTAAAGGGAAGTTTTAGTACTACTTGTTTTTGATTGGATGGATTGGCATATTTCGAGGTAAGGCTTTTTAGTCTTTTGATAGATCTTTGATAATTGTGGGGTTTTTTTTTTATCAAATGTTTGTAATTATCAAGTGTTTTCTACGGTACAATTAATTTTAAAAAAATAAGAAAGATGAACCTAACTGCATTAGATTTATTTATTTATATCAAAACCTAAGTTATGCTCTGTCTAATATGTCTTCTTCCCAAAGAAAGGAAGAATTATAATATAATATTAGGGCCTTAGGGGGTTTGTACTTTGTATTTTGTAACATAGTTTTGGTATTTCCATGAGTGTTTTTGAATGCATTATGAGCAGGGTTATACTCTGTTTGGATGCTGAGTTAACCGAGGATATTAGATAAGAATAGAAATAATCCTATAGAGTATAGAATAGAATACACCCTTTTATGATTTTAATTTAATGCCTTCCAAGTTTTTGTCGTTTTTGTTACCCAAAAATTATTTCTTTTGACTGAGCTGAGTACCTACCCAGAATCTGTTGGGGTTTTGATCTTGTTTTTAATATCTTCTATTCAGTAAAAATAAAAATTAATGAATTGAATTGGGAGGGAAAAAGTATAATAAAATGTGGGTGAATAATTAATAAAACTTGGGTCATTTTTTGGTGCCTTATTTTCTCCAAACATCCGCCTTAAATGTTGTTCAGAGTTTCTGTTTGTTTGCCATGATATAAAGGAAGCATGCTTGGTAGTTGTTACTATTGGTAGTTGGGTTTTTTTCTTTTGTTACTACTGAAAAAAGAATTATTATTATGTAGTTTGCTGGAAAGAAGGCAAAAGAAGCCAACAAATATAACTTTTGTGTTTCCACTTCTGGGCTGTGATATGAGCTACTCTGTTGATGTTACTTGTTCACTTGTTAAAAGGGTAGATACCTTACCTTCCTATAATCCTTCCACATTTTGGACCTTTTTTTTTGCTTTTCTGTTTCACTTACACTTGTTGTTTCAGTGGATTTCATGGTTGATTTACTGTTGATGAGTCTGTCATTGCATTCAACCAAGGCTTTAGCATTTTTGCATGCTACAATATTGTGTTAGCTCTTTTGTGCTCTCTCTGACATGAGTGCTTTGATACTACCCTTGTTGAGGAAGGTTCACTTCACAACCAATACCCTGTCTGTGAAAAGGGTTTTATAATGCTTACTGCATAAAAGTTTTGAGTAACAGACATGTCCTTTGTGAATTCTGCTATTTTATGCAAACTTCATTTTATGCCACTATTCCAAGTAATTTTAGTTTATTGATGACCTGTCTTGTGTGGTAAATCGCAGTCTAACATGGACCGTCGGAATTGGCCTTGGAAGAAGAAGTCCTCTGAAAAGTCGGCTGCAGAGAAGGTTATCGCAACCCTTGATTCTGCTGGAACCTCTTTGGCTTCTGGTGGAGCTCAGGGAGATAAGGTTAGTTGATTAACAGGGTTATTGCTATCTTTTTAATTTAATCTTTTTTGAGCTTTTGAGTTATAATGCTATCTCTGATAGATTGGCAATTCCGAAATTTCCCTTTGTGCTACTACCTTTTCAGATAAAATGTATTTCTGTGATACCATGATTATTATTGAGAATGGTCATAAACAGCATGATATGAATTTGATTTCATAAGTTAGGAACTTTGCCTCAATTATTCATATCTATACTTTCTATATCTATATTCTCAGGCACTGGATAAAAACAAGAAGTCAAATTATGTTCAGATTTCCATTGAGTCTTATACTCATTTGAGTGGATTGGAAAATCAAGTGAAGGCATACGAGGAACAAGCAAAAATATACGAAGAGCAAGTAAAAACATATGAAGATCAGGTCAAAACGTTGGAGGAAGAAATTGATGAACTAAATGAGAAGGTCTCATCAGCTCAGTCGGAGATAACTACCAAGGAAGAACTTGTCAAACAACATGCAAAGGTGGCTGAGGAAGCAGTCTCAGGTATGAGATTTTGTTAAGTTTTTTTTTTGGAGATATTTTTTTGCAAAGCCTATTGCGTTAATGAATGGCTACTTATGGCAAACCTCTTATTACTATTACTTTCTTTATTGAGTCTCTCTTCAGGATATGTTACTGATGAAATGTATGTTCGTTAAGCGTGTATGGTTACTTGCCTGATTTTCCTGCAGGTTGGGAGAAGGCTGAGGCAGAAGCTTTGTCTTTAAAGAACCATCTAGAGTCAATGACTCTAGCAAAACTAACAGCTGAGGATAGGGCTTCACACTTGGATGGTGCTCTAAAAGAATGCATGAGGCAGATAAGAAATCTGAAGGAAGAAAATGAACAAAAGCTCCAAGAAGTTGCACTAACCAAGAACAAGCTGTATGATAGAATGATGCATGAGCTGGAAACAAAAATTGCTAGCTTGGATCAAGAACTTATGAGAGCTGAAGCTGAGAGTGCTGCTATTTCCAGGTCACTGCAGGAGCGTTCTAACATGCTAATCAAAGTCAGTGAAGAAAAGTCTAAAGCTGAGGCAGAGATCGAGCTCTTGAAAAGCAATGTTGAGTCCTGCGAGAGGGAAATAAATTCCTTGAAATATGAAGTCCATATTGTTTCCAAGGAGCTAGAAATTCGTAATGAGGAAAGGAATATGAGCGTTAAGTCTGCAGAAGCAGCCAACAAGCAGCAGGTGGAAAGCTTAAAAAAAATTACGAAGCTAGAAGCAGAGTGCCAAAGATTGCGGGGTCTCGTACGAAAGAAGCTTCCTGGTCCTGCCGCTTTGGCCCAAATGAAGCTAGAAGTAGAAAGCCTGGGTAGAGATCATGGAGATACTCGTCTGAGAAGGTCTCCTGCCAGGCCTGCGAGCCCCCAGTTTTCACCAAATCCCCACATGTCAACAGTGCCTGAATTTTCCCTAGATGGTGCCCAGAAATTTCAGAAGGAGAATGAGTACCTAACCGAGCGCCTTTTGGCTATGGAAGAAGAAACGAAGATGCTAAAAGAAGCATTGGCGAAACGTAACAGTGAATTGCAAACTTCTAGGAGCATTTGTGCTAAATCTGCTAGCAAACTCCAAAGCTTGGAAGCACAAGTACAACTTTTCAATCAACAAAAGGGCTTTTCAAAAGCTGATATACACGTTCAAGCTGAGAGAACGTCTAGTCAGCATGCAAGCAATCCTCCAAGTGTGACATCATTTTCTGAAGATGGAAATGATGATACAGTGAGCTGTGCTGAGTCATGGGCTTCTGCACTGATCTCTGAGCTATCTCATATTAAGGAAAAGAACAAGGACAAGCCTTCAAAAGCTGATAATGGGAAACATCTGGAGCTCATGGATGACTTTGAGGAAATGGAGAAACTGGCTCGTCTATCTGATGACTCGAGTAGTTCCATCTCTGTTATCGACAGCTCAGCCAATAAGGTTGCAAAGAGTGTCATGGCGGATAGCGATGGCATTAGTAATCTGTCCAAAACAGTGCCTGACACAGATTCACAAGTGAAATCTTCCACTTCAGGAGATTTGGCATCAGGTCCCAAAGTTGAGACAGAATCATTACCATTGGTGAACTTGCAATCAAGAATATCCAAGGTATTTGAATCAGTCTCCATTGAATCTGATGTCGTGAAAATTCTCGAGGACATTAAGCATGCTGTCCAGGAGGTGCATGATACCCTTAATCCACACTCGATAAATTGTGTCTTTGAGGAGAAACACTGCTCAGATGGTGCTGCTGATGAGCAAGCTGCTTCAGGTGATGCTGTGGCTACTACAGAAAAAGAAATTTGTTTGTCTATACATGGCAAGGCAAATGGAAAGGTTGAGGAAATAAGTGAAGAATTAGCGGCTGCTATCTCTCAGATTCACAATTTTGTACTGTTCCTGGGGAACGAATCTAGAAATGTCCATGTTGTATCTGATGATAATGATGCACTTACCCGTGAAATTGAGCAGTTCTCTGTCTTCTTCAACAAAGTAATGTGCAATGAAATAACCCTAGATGATTTTGTTTCTGCCCTATCTGGTGTCATGACTAAAGTTAAGGAACTAGGCTTTAGTGTCTTGGGGTACAAGAGTAACGAAGCAGAAGTAAGCAGTCCTGATTGTATAGACAAAGTTGCATTACCTGAAAATAAGCCACCTCAAGGAGAGTGTTATTCTAACGGTTGTCATATTTCTGATTCCTTTTTAAATCCTGAGGTTCCGCAGGATGCCAATGTTATGTCAGGCTTTGAGTCACGATCATGCAAATACTCTATAGAGGAACTTGAACAGTTGAAAGCTGAGAAAGACAACATGGAGAGGGAATTGACCCGATGCTCTCGAGAGCTGGACACTGCTAAATCTCAGTTGCACGATATGGAGCAACAACTAACAGAAGTCAAAACAGAGTTGGCATCTTCCCAGAACATGAACAGCTTGGCTGAAACTCAGCTGAAATGCATGGCTGAGTCTTATAAAATGCTTGAAAAACGTGCTGAAGAATTACAAAGTGAGGCCAATATCCTGAAGTCGAAATTGGAATCTGTCGATAATGAGCTTGAGGCTGAAAAAGTGAGTCACCAAGATGCTTTAACCAGGTGCCGAGATCTTGAAGAGCAGCTACAAAGGTTAGGTCTGACAAATGTATTTTGTAAAATCATGTCAAATATAAACATGATCAATCATTTCTAATGGTTTTTATTTGACCTTCTCTCGCGAATTTTCCTAGATACGTAGTTTAGTACCATAAGATGTTATACATAACTAACTTGTTATTACCATTTTTCCAAAGGAATGAAGGATGCTCTGTGTGCTCGTCTTCAGCCGCTGATGCAGATGACAGAGCCAAACAGGTATCAAGTTAAAAGGACAACTATCTCATTAGTCATTTCTCTTTCCTTTTTCCTAATCTGATGTTTGATTTACGGTCACTCGTAATGTAATTTTGACAAGCCTAGCTTCAGAACAATGTATCTTGTTCTGTTTTCATAGGCTTATGGCATCTGACTTCCCTGTTTATATAAGAAAGTGCCATCTAAGTTATTGGGGGCCTTTACTTGCTTACCTATTAAATCTTGTTGACTCCATTACAAGCCTTGTGGGCCTAAATCTGAATTGTACTGCATAAAACAAATGTTCACCATAGCCATATGGGATGATCATTCCATTTTCCAATGGGGCTAAAGAATCTTTATTCTCTTGATTTTGGAATATGATGGAACAAAGTAAAATGGCTTCCTAAACTACTTGCGCCTGTTATACTATAAATTGCACGTGGCCAATGCATTTTCGATATAATTTTCATTTTTGGGTCATCCGAAAACAACCTCTTTGTGTATTCAACACAAGGGTAGGGTTGCATACATCTGACCACCCCCGTACATCGCCTTGTGGCGGGAGCCTTTGAGGCACTGGAATGAACTAAAAATGCCTTAAACCAGAACTTATGCTGTACTTTTCAAGAATCTTATTGTTTCTGGAAATATTAAGTTGAACCTTTTAATTTCCTTATTTTACAGGAAAAGGACCTGGCAGCTGCAGCAGAGAAGCTAGCAGAGTGCCAAGAAACCATATTCCTTCTTGGCAAGCAGCTTAAAACCTTGCGGCCTCAGTCAGAATTCATGGGCTCACCCATAAGTGAGAGGAGTCAGAGAGGTGACGGTCTGAATGAAGAAGAGCCGACTACTAGTGGGATGAGCCTGCAAGATCTGGATCACGTTGAGATGGATACTGCCACATCCACTAATCTGCAAAGGCTAGGTTCTGGTTCACCTTCAGATCTGTACAATGCACCACTTAGCTCGTCAGACACCGAAGGAAATATCCTGAGATCACCTGTTTCGAACTATGCAAGGCACAGACCTACAAAGTCCGGATCTTCTACTTCTTCCACTCCCACCCCAGAGAAGCAATCACGTGGCTTTAGCAGGTTCTTTTCATCGAAGGGGAAGATTGGCAATTAAGACGGGAAGCTTGTGGCACAGGAGTAAACATGCCGACATAAATCATCAAGTTAAATTTTAATCATCTTACTCATTATAGTTGTCCTGGATCTTGTGTTGAACTTCGGGTTGACCTGTTTAGTTCGTCCAAGGCCTTGTGAATGCGAAAGTCGAAATTTTAATGTCAAATAGGGTTTAAAAAATCATACTTGTAAAAGGTCACCTTGCCCTTAGTTTTCGGTTTAATTGGATGATCATATTGATGTTAATTTTTGTATGAAATATGGTTGTATATGATGTTAACACCCTCCAAAAAATTTCAATTGTCATGTATTCCCTCCCCCTTAACCTGTTGTAATGGTGGGTAAGGTTTCAAACTCTTGAAACAGTTAGAAAGTTGTGTTAGAAGTGTTTTTGTCTTCGTGTTTTTGTATGTTTACGTTGTGCATAAAAATACAGATGGACTTTTTTAGTATTATTGGCATTTAGCAGGGGATCCCGTTTGATGTTCGTTGGTTTACTATTTCATTCCATAAATCCTATCTACGCACCTTCCTAAAAGGAAAGGAAATAAATCAGTAACAAGAAGAAAAGGCGTATTCTAATTCATCATTCTAATTGGAGGATGCTGATTGCTGCTTGTGCAAGTTTTTGATTCTGACATCAATGAATGCCAACTAGTTTGCATTATAGAGCATTATCCACGAAGAATGGAATAGGATATGTGCTCATGTAATAATTCCACTTGAGTAGCTTAATCGTTCATAATTCCACTTGAGTAGCTTAATTGTTCATAATTCCACTTTATGGAAGCGTATTCTCCATATTTCCACTCCGTAGTTGCTGTGTTATTATATACACAATATTGCTCCTCTAAATATATATGCCCCATTACCTTTTTTGGGATCAAAGTTTTAAAACTTTGATAGCGTATTTTACCAATATATACAAGAAAAAATAAAGTCAATTGTGATATTTTTAGATTCGTCTTAATGTCACAATTATCTATTTTTATCAGCGCCTTGGATACTATTATGTACTTATGTCCTGATTTTCTATAAGTTGATTGTGCGGGTAATAAGTCATTTGTAGCTAATGTTCACCAGCTAGACGCACCAGCTAGATGTTACAGCTAGAAGGTTAGCTAGCTGGCTAAAGAGTTATCCCAAGAACCAGATTCTACACGATGATTTAATTGAGCAACTACATGCCTACATTTAAGGATGACTGAGTCCAAAGTAACTAATAGCATAACGACACACTTCCATTCACAAGGAAGACTCGTTCAAACAACCTCAATAACTATTATTCAAATCAAGGGGAGATCGTGGGATGACTAGCAAAGACTGTTGTGTAAAACATGGAATCTGCTAAGAAAAAAGTTCAACTGGCATCTACTCGAGGTTATGGATAGATTCATAAGTACAATTGTACCGGTTTACTCAAAACTTTATTATTCTAAGCACACGCATTTACATATTTCTCTACAAACTTTATACTAGCTTACATATTGTATCTAAAGTTTACTTTTGATATTAGTGGATTGGTACACTCAAGACCACCCATGGTTTTTAGACACTTATTCCTAGGGTTTTCTGCGTCACCACTTCTGGTGTCTTTTCTCTCTTTGCTTTGTTCTTGTTCTATGTTGTTCTTTGCATCTTGTTTTGCTATCTATTTTCCATCAGCAAGTTGTAGGTCTCTAACTAGATTTTACATGTGTAAAATTTGACATAATAGTTTGGCGCCCACCGTAGAGCCTACAACTAAGTTCCATATTTCATATATTCTCTTAGAATCATTAACCACTTAAAATGTCTTAACTAACCTATGAACAAATGAAAGCTGCCTTGCAAAAGTGTCAAGTTGAACTGCATCGTGCTCTATCTGAATCATAGAATTACAAACAAACCATCGAGAATCTGAGGAAGGAATTGGAATCCGCCAAGAGCAAATAACAAGGGGCCTAGGCGACGCGACATTAGCGGCATATCTCGCTTCCTCAACTTGTCCGAGTCAAAAAGAAGCGGGGAAGAAGAGGAAGAGAGAAAGAGAGACCCTTGACTAGGAAGGTGGAGAAGATGATCTTACAGCTAACAAGCTAGCCATCCTGGAAGCGCAGAATAAAAAGATGATGCGCATGCCGGAAAAGACACATGGGGTACCCACACCTGTAGCTAGGGATGACAATGGATGGGATTTGGGTCGGGTGACACATCACCCGCATCCATCACCCATTTACACCAACTCTCATTCATTCATCTATCACTCAAAAAGACTATCACTCTTATTCCATCCATCCATCAACACTAGGTGAGAAGAATGGACCGGGTGATCACTCGTTTAAGAGAATTTAACAAGAAATAATTAAGTAAACTTGCAACAATGACAGTTTAGACGTTCATAAAGTAGAGTTTATGAAAACAGGCTGTAACTGAGGAGACACGAGATGGTTATCCTTTCTTGGAAGAAATAATGAAGGCTAGGATTCCCAAGAAGCTGCATGTAACACCAAAATCTAAGTTGTACAATGTCTCAAATGACCCCTATGATCATGTAGCCTAGTATAAGAAAAGATGTGGACTCTCTCCATCCCCTAAAACCTCATTGAGGCTACCATGTGCAAGTACTTTGGCGCTACTATTGCTGGCCCAGCTTTGCAATGGCTTATTAAACTGAAATCATATTTTATTTCTAACTTTTCCATCATGATTAACAAATTGGAAAAATCGTTTTAAATAAGCCAACCTTTGCTCTATATTCTAATATTAAGTCACTCTTTTCGAAATCCTAGAATAAGTAAACCTTGTTACTCACTTAAATTTAAACAAGTTAAAAAACAACAACCTGTACAACAAGTCATTTTATTTTATTTTACTCTTTTTTAATTAATTTTGTAACATCCCGTCTGATACGAAGAAAGAAAAGAGACATAGTAAATGAAATAAAGCAACTAGTGGTAGTGGAAATACCACTAAGACGGAGATGCTACTCTAAGGAGTAGAATTTAAACTATAAATAAACATAAATCCTTCAAATATAATAATTAACTTCCGATAATCATATATAAAGGGAAATGAGGTCCCACACCCTCATTCCAACCAAAGTTCCAAAATATAAAGAAACTCCAAAAGAAACCTCAAGATAAAACGATCCAAATCCAAAAGACAATACTAGTAATCCATGATTCAAAACATACGACAAAACATAAGGGAGACTACTTAAGACCCACTAAGTAGCTAGTCCTAATTCCCGAATCAAAATGCTCATCCACTATGAGAAGCACCACCTTCTTGCTCACAAGGCCAAAATGCACATTCCCGGTCCAAACCGTAACAATCCTAAACAGCATCGTCATCTGCATAATAAATCAACAACTTCCACAATCAGTGGGGAGTGACTAGTAGTTCTCCCAGCCCAAAAAGGAACAAATAATAAACTTAAAGAAAGTAGAAGCACGCCAAAGACATACATCACAAGAAGCATAATCATAACATGCAATACATGATACAACAAATCATAAGCATCAAACATGCATAAAGAGAAAGCTCAATACCAATAATCAAGTCAAACAAACACAACCAAGCACCCATCAATTCAAAGACAACAGACCATATCGCCTGTGAGTACGTAGACTCATTGGACCATACCGCCCAAGGCCTACTTTGCATATTCGAGGACCATACCGCCCGTTACGAATAGCCGCATATCCGAGGACCATACCGCCCGTTCCGGATAGCGAAAGTTAACGGATCATACCACCCGTGAGTGAATCAATGGACCATACCGCCCATGGTTAAGTAACCAAGTCTAGGACCATACCGCCCTCAGGATAATCAAACAAATTCCTAGGACCATGCCTCCCATAGGATCAATCAAACACAAATTCCTAGGACCATACCGCCCATAGGATCAATCAAACACAAAGAGCAATGTATACACGACAAGGCATACAAAGGAATCCAATCAACATCCATACATGAGTATACACGACAAGGTATACAAAGCAACTCAAACAACCAATATACGTATACACGCTAAGGTATACATAGGAATCCAAACAACAACAAACATGGGTATACACGACAAGGTATACCAAGCAACTCAAACAACCAACATACGTATACACGCTAAGGTATACATAGGAATCCAAACAACAACAAACATGGGTATACACGACAAGGTATACCAAGCAACTCAAACAACCAACGTACGTATACACGCCAAGGTATACATAGGAATCCAAACAACATTCAAGGTATACATGCAAATCAATTCCATAAGACATCAAAACATACATGTTGAGGCATATAACACAAAAACGTTATCTGAGTTTGGGTACGAAGTCAATTATGACTAAGTCACAATATTCCCCGTACGTAACTCTTGGCGAAGAGATGCTAAGGACAGTACTATCCTCCCCCAAGCATTTCGACGTCGACAACTCAAAGTATAGCCCCACAACACTCAACAAACCGAGCAACAACCAAAACTACCCAACAAACTAGGGTACATTCCCTTAATAAAACAACTCAAACCAACTCAAACGTACTCTAACATGCTTAACATACATGCATAAATCCAACACCCAACATATAAACATGCTGTAAGCTCAAAGGAAAATTAATCAACAAAACGCAACCAAGGAGGGCAGCCCTCGTCGCGAGGTGCGACTGTGGTCGCGGGTCGCGAGCTGCCACTGCTGGTGGCTTGCGGTATGTGCTCATAGCACCCACCTCGACCAAAACGCACACGTCGAGTCTCAAACAGCCAACCAACACCAAATCACATCCAACTCAACCAAACCAAACACCCTAGCATGATACTAAACATCATATCCAACAATTCCTCAATTCCTTACAAATCACAAAATCATACTACAACAAAACCAACATTAAACTTAACAACAACCAACAACGTGATCACAACAACATGCTCAATACACGGAAAGTACCATAAAACAACATCCAAAAAATGATACTACGCTAAACTACAAGCATACAATCACTTAAGTTCCACCTAGCATGACTCTAAGTTCTCTAACGCGATTCTAACAACCTAAGTTCAAAATCTATTCCCTGTCGAACTAGAAAAACGCTAGTTACCTTGATCTTCGAGAGGAGTGCCGAAAAACATTATATAAAAGCCTAGAAAACGTGCGGATCATCAAAACCTTCTCTCCCTTGAAGACTTCTCCTCCATTGAACAAAGTATATCCATCTTAAACAACTTTAGGGTCCACTAAAACAGTCAGTGGCGTTCCAACCCAGATTTCCGGTGATCTAAAGATTGGATTAAACATTCCTCCGGTCAAAGTGAAGGTCTCGCTGTCAAAATTTGAAGACAATCCAACGGTTAGATCTCTGACGATATTCATTTTCGTGAGGGTGTGCAAGGGAAAAACGGGAAGACTTTCTCTCTTTCTTTTCCTTTTTCTATTTCCTTGGTGAATGGCGTGTGAATGGGATGGTAAGGTGTTGTTTTCTGAGTTTTAAACTCATCATAAGGGTAAGTAAAAGGGTGAGTGTTAATGGGGTTTAATGGTCACTATAGGGGGGGTGTTTATGAGTGGCTTTAATGGTCATCATGAAGGGCATTATGAGGGTGATTGAAGAGGTGAGACTTTTGACTTACCTTAACCTTACAAAGGTGAGAAGCTACCCAAGAGTTTTAAATTCCCTTAATGCAAAGACTAAAATTTGGACCCCCATAATACTAGGTAGGGTATAGCGTAAACAAGATCCACGATTTATATAAACGCTCATAATAAAAAAATATATGCTAAAACTTTTATAGAAATTATTAATATTAAAGTAGTACAAATATACACCTACTAAACTTACACACTTTTTATACTATGCATACATGAGCACTACATTGCCCTTTCAAACAACCGGCACGAGCATGAATATTGAAAATATGCCAAACAATACTACATTCTATTGTACGATATAGATGCATATATAATTATTCCCAAGATAAAAAATATAGGAGTAATATAAGCTTTATGGAAATATAATAGTAAATATAATTTAGCGTCGAATATATATTATTTAACGCTCAAAATTAAATCACACAACACTTAAATTAATAACTAACTATATTATAAAATTAATACTCAAATTACATTATCCACCGAAATATTTTTCGGCTTCAAATATGACTATTTATTTAATAGAATATAATTTTATAAACGAAATTATATTTAGAGTTATAAATAACAAAGTAAACTTTATAAATTAACGCACGAAATTTCTAGTGAAATTACGAGGTGTTACAAATTTCCTAAATAATCTCACCTCATCATCCATTTATCTCTCCTCCATCATCTTCAACCTCCCACCATCCACCACACCAACCGACTCAACCTCCGGCAACATCCAGCTTCATATTGAGAGCTCTTCCATGGAATTCCACCCCATCAAACTCCACAACCTTCAATGTAGATTTCTCGTTCACTTTTTCATAAAAAATCCAAAAGGTTTAGCAGTTAAATAAACCCCCTTTCAAAAACAAAAGCCACTCATTCCCCTGTATTCTTGATGGGTGTAATTTTCAGTCCATCAATGGCCGAAAACAATGATGTCAAAGCATTATTAAATTTGAAATTAACAATTGAACTATTTGTTACATAATTAATTGACCATATTAAAAATTTCACACTTTTAGTATTGTTATGAGTGTTTGTTCGAAAATTTTCAGATTTGGGTTGTGAAGGTGGTGAAAGACTTGAAGGTGGTGGTTGGGATTACTGGTGAATTTTTTGTGGTTCTTGGTGGTGGATGTTGGTGGGTTTGTGGCAGCTATGTTTGGTGGTTCATAGGGATGGATGCTGGTGATTCGTGGGGGTGGATGTTAGTGGGTCGTGGTGGCTGGGCTGGTGGATTTTGATGGTTCGTCCAGTGGATGTTTGTGGTGGCTGACTGGTTGGTTGGTGGTGGTTTGTGGGTGTGAGATGTTGGTGATTCGTGGGCTTGGGATGTTGGTGGTCTGGTGGATTTTTGGTGGATCGTGGTGGTTAGGCTGCTGGTGGATCGTTGGTGGTTCGTAGGGTGGATGTTCGTGGTGGCTAGCTGGTTGATTATTGGTGGTTCATGGGTGTGGGATGTTGATGGGCTGGTGGATCGTGGGTATTGGGCTGGCGGATTGCTGACCGGGGGGGGGGGGGGGGAGATTGGGGGAGAGCTGCCGGAAGTTTTAGGGGTGGGGGAGGGTAGGTGGTTGGCATGGAAGGGTGGTGGGAAGGGTGATGTTTAACAAGGAGGAGAGAGATTGAAGGATAAGATTAGTTTATTAATTTTTATAATTATGTTAAAATTCATTGGAATGAAATTAAATAAAGTAAATTTGATATATAAAAAAGCCTGACCAATTATATATCGACATATGTTATATTTAACCTATTAAACAAGTCACCAACAGGTCATGACTCATTTTTGGAAGATAAGTTTACAAGGTTTACTTATTCTGGGATTTCGAAAAGGTGGACTTAATATTAGAATATGGAGCAAAGCTTGACTTATTTAAAACAATTTTTCCTAACAAAATTTATCAACAGTTTGCTAGCAGCAGGGTTTTGGAGAAACGCACTGGCGACCTATACCATATCACATAAAAATAGAATGAAGCTGCGTGCCAGTACTTGAACAGATTCGACAAAAAAATGATAGCCATCAAGAACCCTGATATCCCAATGGCCATTAAAGCTTTTAGGAGAGGACTAACTTATAAATCTACATTGTATTATGAGTTGAACTAGTACCCCTGTAACACCTTTTAAGATATAAGAGCTAGAGCCATGGCTGAATTACGCGTTGAAGACGATGAAGTATTTAGGTGCAGTAGAGATACTAGCTATAACAGAAAGACTCAAAGCTCAAGAAGAAATGACTGGTGTCATTAACCCTACCAAAAAATGTGACCAGCTCAACAACGTAGCAAATGAAGCTACATAGAGAACATCTGAAAAGCAATTTCCCAGATATTTCTTCCTACTATTTTAATGTTATTTTAGGGGGAGTATTCAACACACTAGAAAAGCTAGCCTTTGCCAGTAGGTGGCCATGAAAAAGCGATAAACTAGATAGCTTAAAAGACACAACTAAATGGTATAGCTACCATGGCGAGCATGGCAACAAAACAAAAGACTACAACGCACTAAAAAATGAATTGAAGTATCTTGGCTGCTCAAAAAAACAAAAGTCTACCTAGATTACTTGATAGGTAACAAAGGGGAACAACTCACCAACACCACTAAGAAATCACGACCACCACGATCCATCCCATGATAAGGTAATTACTTTCATCTCTGGTGGTTCAGAAATTTGTGGACTAACATAATCTGCAACTAAGAGATTCTAGAGAGAAGGCTCAGTAGTCGCGCCTAGATAATTTATAGATTAACAGGAAAAGAAGCTGTAGAGCATGACTATCAGCTTCGATGAAGAAGATGGAGATGAAGAAGTAGTCCACCATGATGGCCTAGTCATACCATTGACTATCATCAATTGTGTAATGAGATGGGTACTTGTAGATAATGGCAGCTCAGCTAACATCATTTTCAAATATGCCTAAGAAAGCTTGTGGTTACGAGAAAGCGATGTGATCAAGAAGTCCATTGTGCTATATGGATTCACTAGAGCACCTTCACTAACCAGTTGCGAGATCACGCTACCTACATATGCAAAAGGGATGAACCTACAGACCAAGTTTAACATTGTGGACTACCTCTCAACTTACAACGTAATCGTGGGGGCACCTTGGATATATAGGATGAAAGTTGTACCCTCTATCTATCATCAAACCATCAAATTTCCAACAAGGTGGAGAGTGCAGAAAATCAAAGGTGATTGGAAGTTGGCCAAAGAGTGATACAACATCGCAATCAAACCAAAGAAAAAGGCCATCTAGCAATTACAGATAGAGCCAACACCTATAAAACCAGATGAACAAGATTTTGATGAAGTGGTGTTGGTTCCATTAAAGCCATAACAAACTGTATAGATTGGGGCTTCACTCACAAGCAAAAAAATATTAATTTGTTTGCTATCTATTTGAGGCGTTTTAGTTAAATAACATCAAAAACAAATTCAACTTTTTCATTATTAAAACACAGGTACTATTTAAGGCATTTTTATTTTTAAACGCCTCAAATGTCTCGTTTGAGGCGTTTCTAGTTATACGCCTCACCTCTCAGAGGTTGCCTCTCCCAACCCGTGAAAATTGAAAGACCCACCAACTCTGATTTGCGTTCCCCAGAAATTTGTTGCCTTCTTCTCCATATTCGAGCGTAATTTTGTTTCTCAATCCTCCATTCCTGCAACATCTGTTTCTTCAACGTGGAGTTCTATCGTCTTCTTCAAGTCTATGATACAACATACGACAAGGAATATTACATTGAATGAACACCGCCGTTGTAATCCCACAGTCAATAGCTGTAAGTATCAGCTTCTCTTATTAGGGTTTTACTTCTTTCATTTTAAACAAACTACTTGATTAGTGAATTCTGGATCGCAAATTGGTTATGGGTGCAATTTGATTCTTAGGTTTTAGGGTTTTATTATTTAAATTTCCATTCTTTGATTATGCTTTAAGGGCTACGTAAATGGTAGATGAAGCGACACTTGCCTTTGCTTGCTCGGTAACTTCTGACTAATTTCGTTGGTAGTTTCAATTCAATTTTCTTTCCTTGATTTTCTAGTTTTTTATTCAGCTGATTTTGTTATGAATCTACAATTAATGTGAATCTGCAATTTCTACTTATGCCCGAGAATTCTTTAAATTTTAACTTTTTTGGTTATTTGATGTAAGATTGAACACTGATTGAGAAATGGTTGGTTCAACTATTACATGTTTTCCTTAAGTAAACCAAAGGTCTGATACTCTAATCCATTCTTCATTTAGTTTGGGTCATTAGGAAGACGTAAGGAAGTTTAGTAGCTTGTCTAAAAGAGCTCGCTCCAAATATTAAGAGTTCTTATACTGTCATTATAGAGTATAATATAATGTCTGTATTTGGAAACTGAATGTAACCATTACAGCCTTACAGGAAACCGGTCTTCTAACAATAAGAGCTTGGCTACTGAATGCCTGTATTTGGCTACTGATTGTAGAGATAATTCAGGTGATTGTAGTATTCCACCCAGTCTTTAGCTAGCTGATTAGGTTAGCTGCTTTCATTGATGTTTAAACACTGTCACATGATTCTCTAAACTCCTTGCCAATTGTGAATTCAAATAAGCAAATTATGGTCGGTTTTAGGCTATTTTCGAATTCAAAAGGCGAACTAGATAGCGAATTATGTGACTATAGTTTATAGTTATGATTTGCTTGTTTGATTTCTCTGAAAAGTGATGGCGGTCTATTGCCTTAATCACAGGTCGATGTTTTCCAAATGTTTCTCACAAAGGGGATGACACAAAACAAGAAATGGTGGGAAAAATTTTATTTTTCAATTCATAAAAGTGCTTGTCCGTATAGTCTTTCAATCTTGCACCTTTGCTTTAATGGCTATTATCTGTTTCTAAAGGAGTGTAATGAACTAATCATCAGGAACTTTTAAATGTTGATGTTGATTGAAGCTTGGCTCTTAATCTTGGTGAAAACTAATACATGGAAGTTGTCATCTAAATGAAATGTTTGTACTATTATTTGTTTCCAGTGGAGTGTAATGAACTAATCACCTTTGCTTTAATGGTTTATTTGAGAGTCATAAGAGACATGGAAGCTGTCATCTGAATGAAATGTTTGTACCCTTGGCCCTTGAAATTGTATACATATGAGTCGAATTTACTGATAATCAAGTCACTGGGGTCCATTGTTCCTTTATGTGCTCATATTGTGAGAAAATATTCAGCTATTACTACTTGAATTTGCAAAATGTCTTTTCAAATTTTTTTCCTGTTGTACTTCGAACCAAGATAGGGGTTGCTGAAGAAGATAATGAGAAAACAACGTGATTTTTTTTCATGTTAACAAAAATGTAAAATGAAATAGAGGGTTCAATAAAGATTTTTACATCAGATGAAGCCAAACAGTGGTGGTGCTATCTTGTGTTATTCTAATGGAGGAAACAAGTTATTATATTCTATAGGGCTTACCCTGTTTGCAACTTGGCTAAAAATGTTTTAGATGCCATCAATTTTCATGTATTTATAGAGGAAGTTTGTCAAAGATTTTCAGTACTATAGATCCTCATAGAATTTTGTTTGGGTCCACAGGTATGGACGCACATGTTGCATATGTCTTCCATAACTTGCTTAATGAAAAGCCATACCTTGCAACGGGTCCAATTGCAAATAAGGTCTGGCAAATATATTGATGGCATATATTTGTACTTCGCAACATTGTTTTCCTTCTCTCATTTCCTTTTCATGTTTATCGATTCTGCTATGTTCTCTGATATTTATGGGGGGTTGTGTTTTTCGCCACATTTGAGAAGGAATTCTTGCATTTTTATCTCTACGTTTCAAATTCTGAACCGGACCCTTTAGACTGTGTTGTTTTCTCATCGAGGCAAATTCTTTTAACTTTTAAGGGGTCTGTCATCAAACTATTATGAAGAGAATTATGGAAGTAAATTATTCATAGATGTTTTTTCATTATTGGCATATGTTAGTTTTTCCGTGGCCTCATGACATCCATTTTTGGTCCATATTGGTGTCGTAAACCTATGTTGGCATACACATGTTTTACTCGTGTCCTTATTAGAACTCTTAATGTTTGTTATAATCAGAGCTTAGCTACGGATAAAAATATTCCTAAATTTTGTATTATAGTTATTTGATCGGTTTTGGATCCCATCATGAAAGAGAGGATGAGAATCGCGAGCTTGACGCTGGGAAAATAACTTTTGGAAACTTTAACGAGTGGGTAAGCTGATGTTGTTGAGTGCTGTGATCGGATTGTTGCAGTGACGTTGCTCGTCCTTAGTGGTGCTGATGCTCTTGAGTGTTGCTTCCTAGTTTCCTCCTTCTTCTATTTAAAAAATTCATAATATAAAATGTTGCTCACTCTCATACTCATTAGAAGTCAAGCAAGAGCATACCTTAACACTGTTAATATAGTGGATGGCGTTACTCGGGTTATTGTACTTATTTCCCCTTCATTTGCTTGATTTCTTGTGGGTTTTGCTTCATGTTTTAGTATTGAAGTATCTATACCCATGTCCGAGGTCAAGTATGAAAGATCTAGATAATAAGGTATCTTTATTGTGGTTTGTACAGGGTCCATTGACCTTTCCTATATGCTAAAAAAATTGAGCTTCAAATCTCAACGGCCAAGGAAGAAGGTTTTCGCAGGAAGGATGTACTTGAAAGAGTTGAGAAATGGAAGGTAGCATGCGATGAAGAATGCTGGCTAGAGGAATACAGTAGGGTGAATGTTTTACATTAATGTTGTATACTCTTCTGATTTATTTTCCTAGTTTGCTTAACGTGTGTCCATCACATTGCTGATTTCTCCAAATGATGCCATACATATCAGGATGCATAATGTTATTATGGTGGAAGAGGTGGACATCTCAGTTTGAAGCGTGTTGAAAAGGCTTGTATACTAGTCAACAAAATTCCAGGTATCCAATATGCTCTAACTCTTTTAGATACACAAACTTAACTTCTGTCGCTTTGTAGTTTCCTGTCCCTTCAAGCTTGTTTGATGTTTTTTCAAGTTTTGTTGGGTTAGTGAAAGTGCTTAAATTAGCAGCAAGTTTTTAGAAGTATTTCTTAATTGGAGTTAGATGTTTTCCTGCAATTGGCTTCATCTTTGACTCTAATTAACTATGGAACTTGTGTATTTGCCTGACTAATCCATTGGAGCATATGGTTGTCGTCTAATAGCTGCTGCAAAAGCTCATTTATTTCCCAGCAAGAAACAACTATGCCTTCAATATGTAAAATGTAAATCAACACTAACAACTCTTAACTTAAGAGGCATCACATGCAGTAAAATGTTAAATTTATTCAGCACTGAATTAAGCATCCATAACAACAAAACTTGAAATGTATGCAATTAAACAACAATGTGATGCGAATAGCAGAATTTGTACATAGAACCTTAACATTTGCTCTCTGCTTCGGAATTAAAATTAGTTGTACACGACCATCCTGCTTCTGAGATAGAATTAGGCCAATTTTCCTTTTGCACTGCACCTGGAAGTCTCAAAGTGCTTTGAGGCGCTTTTGAAGCTCCGTAATTTCTTCCATCCTTGCTATAATGTAAAGCATCTTGATTCGTATAAATATCTGACAAGACCTATTTTTGTTTATTCCTTGTTTAATATGCTTGTGCAGATGTGGGGAAGCTAGAGGAGTAACTAGAAGTCTCCACATCCTGAGCCCGGTCACAAGGGTCTTTTCGATAATCTTCTCATAACCAACAATCAACCAAACCATCAACAATCTTCTAGTTAGCAGTAAAGCCAACCTTATATTCTCTAATGCCAACCTAATAACGAACTCAACCAAACTAATATTCTCTAATGCTTATTGATTCCTTATGTACATATTGCTTGTCTCAAGCAATGTTCAAGACATATAGGTAAGTTCTTATTAGAAGCATGCAACTAGAAGCTTAGCATCAATTGCAAGTATATCAAATTGAAACGTTCTCGGCCTTCTTTATTGGTATTAAGTTGGTTTAGATTTACTTTTTTATGTAATCTCTTCAGCATTGAGAATGTGGTAAGTTGTAGTTGTTTCTTTTGTTATTTTAGCAACTATATTGTAAAACTCTCATATGTTATTAATAAATTAATGAGATTTATGATTTACACTGAGTGTGTGTTTTTCCTTCTAATTGCCCAATCATATGCACAATGCAAGCAAAAAAACCACCTTATTTGAGGCGTTTAACGCCTCAAATTGCTTATCTCTTTGAGTCCAAACCCACCCTATTTGAGGCTATGTCAAAAAACGCCTCAAATGAGCCATATAGTGACGCCTCAAATAGATATTTTCTACTACTGACTACAATGAGAAGAGAAGGAGCGAATCATTGAATTTTTCAAAAACAACATCAGATGCTTCGCATGGGACCACAAAGATATGGTTAGAATTGACCCAGAGGTCATCACGCATAAGTTGAACGTGGATCTTATGCAAAACCCACCAAGCAAAATAGACGTAACTTTGCACCTGAAAGAAACCAGCTAGTCTACGAGGAAGTTGAAAAGTTGCTCAAAGCTGGGAAAATTAGAGAAATTAACTATCCGAAATGGCTAGCTATTGATATAATGATTTCATATAGAGTTTTTCCTTTAATTTACAAGCTAAATTGTGCGGTATTGACGCTTTTAGGAGCCATTTATGCTAACTCGATATAGTTATGGTTTGTCTGTTTTATAATGTTTTGCAGGTTTTAGGGAAAAACTCCTTGTTTTCTGTCATTTTGACCACCACACTGTAGCGGAGAAGTTATGAGGCATGAAGGAGGTCTCGAGATTGTATTCGAGCTCATTTTGAAGAAGAATTATTAAGAAGCTTGGCGTCTGAAGCCAAACATAAGTTGCCCAGAAATTGCATCCACCTGATGGCATCGGGCGGTGGATGCCCGATCGGACTCGATCTTTCAGGCCAAAAAGTTCAGTTTTCCCACCCGATAGGGCAGCCTTGCCGGCTGCCCTATCCCATCGGGCGGACCATGACTTAGCCATTTTTCGAGAATTTGAAGTTAATTTCACAAGCACAGCTATGCCCGATGGCATCGGGCAGCCTTGCCCGATCGGGGTGGACCTTACCCGATCCCATCAGGTGGACGTATTGTTTTAGCTGCTGATGTGATGTTCCTGGACTCGATCTGGGGGCCCTTTGCCCGATCGGGCGAAAGACACGGAGGGGCGATTTTTGCGTCTTTTTCGTCCTATCTTATTTGCTTTCTTAGGTTATTATAAATTTTTTGAGTTTATTTTTACATGTACCTTTTATTATCATAAACACTTAGAGAGCTTTCTAGAGTTATTTCATTAGTTTCATCATTGTAAAGGAGATCAAACATTGGTTCAATTCAATTAAAGTTATTGCTTTTTGTCAATTGGTAATCTTCTCTCTTATTGCTTTGTTATTACTTCTTAATTGTTCTAGTTTAGTTGTTGATTATTTAATGATGCAATTATTAGGGTTTCTTATTAGTTTTGTCTTTGTTAGTTTAATTATGTCTGAATAGATCCCTTTCTAGGGTATTAGAGAGGGAAGTCATGTTTATAACATGATCATTGATTAGACTGTTATTGATTTATAGGGTTTGATTTGAGAGATTGTGGTTTGATTTATTCTTAATTAGTAATTAATGTTAGTGGCCATTTTCATTGATTTCTTGTGGTTAATAGTTGTTCGTACAGACTTGTCTTACAATTAGAGGCCTAGGACACACCAGTAGTTCTGATTACGTTAGTGAACAAGCGGCGTATGTTGAACTATGAGCGTTGAGACTTAACCATAGCTCAGCACATGATCTAATCCCTCGACTCTTGACTTAGGTTTTAATAGTAGTTAACCCTATTTGATTGGTATAATCATGGTGGACCAAAACAGTCATTATGTAACGATTTTTTTTACACCTCGTAGCATCATTTACATCTTGTACATACATATAGTGCTTATAGGCTAAGAGATGGTCGTCTCGATCAATTATTTCATCAGAGGGCTTCATGGTCTGAAGTTTAACCTTAGAGTAAGTGTAGGCTCGACAGCCATGCCTTTCCAAGCTCCCATCTCCGGAAAGAGAGAAAGGGAACGTGGGCGCTAACCCCACAAGGTGCAAGGGTCGGATAGGAAAAAACGTTCCCTTCAGTTGGTGAGAACCAACTTGTGAATTTATCGATTAAGGGACAACGTAAGAAATTGTCACTTAATCTATAAGATGGGACAGTTTCACAAATCACGTCGTAATTAGCCCCATGGAATCCTCTTGGGACATAAAAATAAACCTGCATGATTCCACCCAGTATCACAATAGGGATGATTCCGACTGGTTTTGTGCCAAAGACGGATTCGAGAGCGATTTTATTATTGTGATGACAAGGTGCGCCACAGTGGTCCGTAGGACGACCTCTACTTTATTGATTTCCTTATATTAATGCATGTTTGATTCAAATAAACTAGATGAGAGTATTACATCAGTTAATTTTGAAAGGTTAGTTTGTTGCAATTGAGTGTTTGTTCAATTTTTGTTGTTCTATTATTGAAGTATTTGGAGAAGTTTATATGAGAAAGCCAAATTACTCATCCTTGTCAGTTGTTTGATCAGGATACTATTACCTTGGCTCCTTTAACGTGGAATAATGATATTCAACGTTTGCATCAAATGGACGAGGAATGTCATGGTTTTTTGGGCATGTTAGGTAGCCTTACTTTCATGCACTAGGCATGGAAAAGTTGTTCAACAACATGAAAAGACCAATGTACTAGAGGTGATTATGGGCATCCCACAATTATGGTTCGAAACAGTTGGTTATATAGATTTATGGATATGACATGCTTATTTTGGTGTAGTCGGGTCAAATAATAACCTCAATGAGTTGAGCATATCCAACTTGTTTGAGGGAGTCTAGAAAGGAACAACTCTAAGTGTTCACTTTGTAATTAATCGGACCTAATATAGCATGGATGTTATCTTACAGAAGGCATATATCATGAATGGGCTACTTTTGTCAAGAGTTTTTCACATCCACAAGACCCTAAAAGGATTTTATTTAAGAAATGACAAGAAAATGCACGTAACATGTCAAACGAGCCTCTGGAGTACTACAATCTCGTTTTGCAATAATACACGAACTTGCACGCCTTTGGCATAAACATAGGTTCCATGATATTATGGATGCTTGCGTCATATTACATAATATGATCGTTGAAGATGAGCGACACACGTACTTGAGGAATTTCACTAATAATGTAATTTCGCCTATAATTGGAGAAGATTTCCAAGAAGGACATGCTACGTATTTTGAGAATCTTCTTGCAAGGGATGCAAGTATATGGGTTCGACAAATGCATCATCAATTAAGGATAGAATTGATCGAGCATGTGTAACAACATAGATATTCTAATTGCTTATTTTTCTATCTCATTTGTTTGCTTTCAAATTTAAATTATGTTGCTTTTTTTTAACCCATAATTGCCTATGTTATGTTATGCTCTTATTTCAATTAATAAAATTACCTACACAATGTTGTATGATAATGCATTTTTTACCTACTCGGTTATATTTCCTCAGTTCCCCTTTGATATCCCCATTGGGGAAAAACCAATGCAAATTAAGGTGGATGAAAATCTTTTTAATTTTATATTGTATAAAATGTAATTTGATACCTTTTTTGCTTTTGATGAAAAAGTAAGAGAGAGAAAGAAAAGTAAATAATTGGGAAATAAAATTTTTCTAAAGTGAGCCATGTGTAAGACAAAAAGTAAAAAAAATGTAGTAAATATTTGGTTGTTAAATGGTAAGATGGGAAAATAAATATTATAAAAATGAAAAAGATTCAAAGTGGGAAAAACTTTTTGAAACATCCCAAAAAGAAAACTGGAAACATCAAAAGGGAACGGAGAGAGTATTATTTAAAATCTTATTTAATAAATCTCATTCTAAGAGTTAGTAAAATAAATTTTAAAAGGACACTAGTAAATTGTAACCAAAATACATCACACATATTTCAACAATAAAAGAAAAAATCATCATTAAAAATAAATTTAGCTAGTCATCTAAATTTAAGTAGATTTAAAAAAATAAATGAAGTTGAGTTTTTTTAGTAGGTAGGAAACTTTTAGCTCCATGCATTGTTGCTTACCAATAGAGGAAATTGTGGCTTCAAAGTAATATCGCTAGAAATTGTGAGGTGACATTGCTAGCAATAAGTAGAGCAGCTGGATTATTGTAGTCTTATAGATGCTCTAAGTGGATGAATTACACAAATTATATAGAAAAAAAATTAGGTTGCCACAATTTGGATCAGTGCTCTTTACCCACATTTAATGGAAATGATAAGTCAAAACATGGCCTATAAAGGACACCTTAGCTTTGGGCCAAATGGAAATATGACAAATCACTACAAATCTTGACTATTCTTTGACCTTTTCTCCTTTTTTTTTATATAGGTAGTATTGTTTATAATTTCAAATATACTTCTAACGCATATTTTAAATTAATTTATTATTTAAATAATGGCACTTCGAACTATTAAAGATTCTTATTAACACACACTAGTTGATCCAAATGTAGATCGTTAGGTAAGAGACAATATAAGAAAATAAAAAATTAGGAAAGAGAAAAAAGAGAGTGAAATGAAAGATCTAGTCATTGAAATGACCTAGATTTTCACCCATTGCACTGTCAAACATGATAGAACTCAGCCTGACTGTTAAGACTTTTTCCATGAGTTAGTGAAAGAAAGGTGTCATCGGCTTCTTCTGTTAGTGGGTAATGACTGACGCGGGCCTATGACTATTTCTTATCCATGTTGCAACTTACAACGGCTAGATCATGATCCAATGGCCAAAAAATATTCAATATTTGTAACGTTTTAAAACTTGCAACGGTAACAAAGATGATTTAATCAATTAATTTGTCTTAAAAAAAGCAAAGATAATTGTTTTCTCTATAAATAGAGACCAATATTACTTTACTTACATACCTTTCATCTTTAATATAATTTCCTTAAAACACTAATCCACTCCTTGAAAAATATATTTTCTCATAATCAATATGGATTCCAATACTAGAAAAAAAAAACCTCAAAATCCAAAAAATCTCAACAACCCCAAACTAATCCAATTTTTTTTTTCTTCTAATTCTCAATATGATCGCAATTGTCAAATTGATCTCAATTCTCAATTTGAACCCAACTCTAGCTCACCAAATTCTTCACAATATCCAAATTATGGATTGCAAAATATGAGTTATTCTAATCAATATTTTTTGGAACATATATGAACTTTTCAAATACACCACCTTTCTACCAATTTGCTCCATATTCTCAAGAAAGTCAATATAATTCAAATGAGAAATATCGTTTTTCTCAAGAGCGAACAACATGTCCTATGTTTGAACATTTTCATGATTCACCAGTTGGAGGGTCACTTCCGAATTTCAGTTCTGCATGATCGGTCTCGTGCTCCATCAATTAAGGAGGATGTTGAGGCCAACGAAGAAGAAGAGACCAAGGAAAATGAGGATGATGGTGATGACACCTAACCCGAAAAAGGGAACTTCTGGTTGCATGATGAAGATGAGGTTCTCATGAAGGCTTGGCTCTCGGTAAGCCAAGACAAATCTACCAATACTAAACAAAAAGAAAATATGTTTTGACAAAGAATTACTAATATGTTTGAGGAAGTTAAGTATTATAGAGATCAATGTTGGGGATAAAGAGTTGAAGGATTCTAGGAGTCTGATCTCTTACCATACTCGAGAGCGAGCCAGCTACAAAGTTGTTGGAAAAGAATACACGCAAATGTATCCAAATTTGTTGATTCACATGTTCATGCTATGGCTCATTGGATACGTGGTGAGTTAAATTACGATGTGATGAAGACTGCAATTGCCATATACAAAAGGGACACCAGGACAGAGTTGAGAGACGAGCATTGATGGAACATACTAAGAATTTCTGATGTATGGAAAACCATGGGAGAGAAGAAGAAAACCACTGAAGAAAGTGTCTCGAAGAGGTGGATGATCAATAAATCTGGAAACTACTTCACTTTAACTAAACCAAACACGCCAACATTTGTTCCATTCAAACTCATATCGACGGATCCACCAAAAATAGTAAAGAAAAAGCGGACATGCCTCTAAAGATCTTTCAAGAATGGATGGATGAAGTAACGAAAATAAATTGCAGCAAAAAACACGAAGACTAATACGGAGTTAGTAAAGATGCTTTGTTTCATCAAGGAATGATTTTAACGAGAACCAACTAAGAGAGAATTGCTTAAGGTTTTATTTTCAAATGTAGTTTCTTAATTTCACTTTAAGAGTGTATTTTAGTTCGGTATTTCTTAATTTCTTTGATAGTGTATTTATTAATTTTCAATATAATTTCTCTAACTTAATTTTTATAGGAATGTTTTAATATATGTTTAAATGTTTCTATCAATTTAATAAATATTTTAATTTTTAAAATGTGCCATATCTCAAGTTATGTCAAGTATCCACACTTTACCATATATTTATAAGCCATGTGATTTGGCAATTCACTCAGTACATTGAAACCATGTGATGTTTGATAATTCACTAAGGCATTGCATTATTGTTCTGACTTGGAGACACTTGAAAACATGTGAGATTTGACAATTAATTTCTTAGGTAGTGTATTATTATTCTGATATGGAGACATGAGTGCTAGCTAGGGTCACATTTTCTCGATATACCTCACAATGCTAAGCTTCCATAAACTCAACCTTTCTCACAAACTCTCACTAAAAATAACTAAATACCCAAATATGCCATTAGAATCAAGCTACAATATCTATATCTTCTCTTCTAGTTCTTCCAATTCCGATGATCCAAATTCTTTCTCAAAAGTAATTGGTAACTGGCTTAGAAGACAAATAGTTCGATGGATCAAACGATGGAAAGATTTACAATGACCAATCCACATGAAGTGTATGCAATGGCGACTCAACTTCCAAGAGCACCAAAGACAATAGTGTCAAAGGATCATCATGATGGGCACAACCGCTTATTGATTGTTTAATTTTTCGAAAATCCCGTGTACCCCCTACAATTGTTCCCGCAGAGATTTCACATGCAAAAACATGTCTTCCTTCGCCTAGTAGAAGTCTTAAATTCTCATAATCCATTCTCCCAAATGAGATGAAATGCCGCAGGAAAGCTTAGCGCACCACCTTTACTAAATGCATTGTTGCTATAAGGTTGTTAGCGTACTGCACAACGACTGATTCTGTGGACGATTATTGTCGTATTAGTGCATTTCTTGCGAGAGATTCATTGCAACATTTTGTTGAAGGGGTCATTGCCCACTTCAATAACAAATAGTTAAGAAAGCCTCCTGAAACTGATCTATCAAGATTGTTATATGCAGCTAAACAACTAACGAGGATTCCAAGGAATGATGGGTTCCATCGATTGCATGCACTAGAGTTGGAAGAATTGTCCACTTCAATTTAAAGGACTCTTTTCAGGAAGACCAGGTAAGCTGCCATTGGTGTTGGAAGGCATTGCTTCGTATGATCTATGGATTTGGCATGCTTTTTTCGGAACACCAAGTAGGTGCAATGATATTAATGTTTTATGTATATCTCCACTATTTAATGATCTTTTGAAGGGTTGTGCACCTCTAGTTAATTATGTTGTAAAAGGGCACCAATACGATTGAGATATTACCTAGCAGATGGTGTATATCCTCAATGGGCGACATTTTTTCCAACAATCATCCTTCCACGAAATAAAAAAGAAAGTCTCTTTGCTCAAAACAAGGAAGGCAAACAAAAAGATGTGGAGTGTGCATTTGGAGTATTGCAAGCTCGTTTTTGCTATAATCCGACAACCAGCTATAGCACGTGATAAAGATATGTTAGGAAAAATAATGATCGCCTGCATGATTATCCATAATACAATAGTTGAAGATGAACGATATTCATATTCTATGCATTTTGATACTAATGATTATGACCAAGCTCCACGCACAACTAGTTCAACGCAACGAAATGCATAATCTTTTGATGATCCTTTCACATATGCAACAAGTGAGATTCATGTCGCAAGTTTGCAAGCATATATGGATAATAAAGGTCGAGTTCGTGACCAAGCTATGCATAGGCGCCTCACAGTGGATCTCGTAGAAAATATATGTCTTAAATTAAAAAAAAAACAAAGACTAATAATGTAATACTTAATTATGAGTTATTTAAGCTAATCATATTTAATTAAGGACCCCCTAAGTTCGGGGCTTTACAAATAAAAGTGCAATGTTTTTTTTCATACTATTCTTAATTAGGTATTAATCTTATAATGTATTAAAATATTAATGTAATTCTATGTTTATGTGTGATTGCAACCATTTACTGAAATATTTCGATTAACGTATTTTTTTTATCAAATTAAAAAATCGGCAATATTATTCAATTTAGAATATGATTAATTTTTAAGTTATCGTATTACGTAATTAAGTACATACTCATTATATTATGTTTGCTAATATTATTTAATCACAAATATATAAATTAATTAAACATAATAGTCATTAATTATTCTTAATTAATACTTTGGAGATGTAATTCAGGAAAGAGAATGTTTGATGGGGTATGGTAAAAAGTAAGAGCGATAACGTGAAGATCCAGAATTGTAGATCATCTATTGGGTAAAGAAATGATGGGATCAATAAAAGATCTTGAGTGAGGTGGAAGAATGAGAAAATAATAAA
The DNA here is from genome assembly GCA_947645195.1 of Patellifolia procumbens. Taxonomy (NCBI): domain Eukaryota; kingdom Viridiplantae; phylum Streptophyta; class Magnoliopsida; order Caryophyllales; family Amaranthaceae; genus Patellifolia; species Patellifolia procumbens. The sequence goes on from CANSGD010000599.1 coordinate 72,521, forward strand.
CTAACTAATGATCCCAAATTTTGGCTCAACCAGTGATTATACACTTATACTCTTAACTTTAAATTTTATTTTCTCAAAGCTCATATTTTAAGTAATGGTACTTGTAACTTGCAAGTAAGATAATACCCTATTTTGTTTTTTAATTTTTTTATTAGGGAAGTGATAGGCTAAAGTCGTATCACCTAATCAAAGATAAACCTAAGTCCTCTAACAATGGCAGTCAAGGGAAGTAGGGTCGAATCCACAGAGAGACGGAGTTCTAAGTTAATATCTAGCCAGAAAGCTACTTCAGACAAAAATCAGATTGAATTCAGATGAACTAATAATTAACTATTAGAAAGAAGTATAAAGATCGGAATTTAACTATGAATTAAAGGTCTAGGGAATTAGTTCGGTCCACCATTCTTATACCGATCAAAGGATCAAACAACTATCAGAACCTAGGTCGAGAATCGAAAGATTAGAACAATGTCAAGCTATGGTTAAGTCTCAACGTCCATAATTCAACATATGCAGCACGTTCACAAACATAATCAGAATTACTGGTGCGTACTAGGCCTCTAAAAGTAAGACGGATCTGTGCAAACAATTATTAACCTCAAGTAATCAAGGAAACTGCGCAAAAACGTTAATTACTCAATAAGAACAAATCACACCATAACCTATCTCATCAAACCCTAGAAACTAATAGCAATTCAAATAATCATGGTATAAACATGGCTTCCCTCACTAAATCCCTAGAAATTAAACTACTCAGACATAATTGAATCAACAATAAACAATCTAATATGAAACCCTCATAATTGCATCATGAATGAATAAATAATTAAACTAAGTAATCAAGAAATAATTAAAGAGATTAAAGTAGATAAGAATACCAATTGACAGAAAAGCAAGAACTTTTATTGAAATCGAATCCGAGGTTCAATCACCTTTAATCTAATCTAAAGTGTTTAAACTAAATAATACTAAGCTAAGAACTATGGAAAATAAAACTAGAGAAAGAGATGTCTCTAATAAGGAAAAGATATTTATAACACCCCCCAAAGTCTAATTAAAAGCGGAAAAATAAAGATAGAAAATCGCGTAGTCAAGTGCGGGACCCGATCGGGCAAAGGGCCACCCGATCGGGTCCATAGTAAACTTTTTTCCAACTTTTCTTCTCTTGATTCAACGTAAACAGCAGTTACAAATGGAACAAATTGGGCCAACCCGATCCAGTGCCCGATCGGGTCACGGATCGGGTCCACACAATATAAACCCAGCAACTCCCTCTCGCTGGCAGCAGCAAAGATAGGTTGGTGGCCCACCTTTGTTTGTCTTCTTGCATTTGGCAGCACTTGATTTGGAGAATCCAAGCCCAGCAGCATTAAATTGACACGCAGCGCACATTTTGGCTGAACTTGAACCACCCACCCGATGGGCTTCGGGCAGCAGTACCCGATCGGGTGGGCTTGAACTTTTGGCCTAGACGTCCTTCTCTCCTCAGCGCACAACAACAACAATATTTGGCATTATGAATATATTTTTAGGCCATCCCGATCGGGTTGGTAGTAAGAATGCCAATTATAGTTTCTTTGTTTTCTCGCCCGATTGGATCAGTGTCTGCCCGATCGGGTACGAAACTTTACCGCCCGATCATTAATTTGTCCCCCGATCGGGCCATTTCTTGCCCGATCAGTGTAGGGAAAATTCCTTTTTGACTCTTTGGCTCTCAAATATTCACGTTTAGAGGTCTTGGGACCTCCTAAAACATCCATAAAGCTCGTGAGCTATCCTACGTGCCTCGTAACATCTCGTAAAGTCGTTGTTGCTTCCAAATAACTCGGAAATAAGGTGAAAACTCCCTAAAGCCTGTAATTCAACACTAAAACACAAAACCACAACTATATACGATTGTTAGCACAAAATAGCTCCGAAGAGCTCCAATGACGCACAAATTAGCTTGTAAATAAGGGAGAAAACTCTATATAAATATGTGATATCAAACTCCCCCAAGCTAAACCTTTGCTTGTCCTCAAGCAAACAGAACATGAACGTGGAACAGATTGCCTCACCCCATAGATAAACATCAAATCAAAGCTCAAAACGTTTTCAAGACTAAGAATCGTTCAAGCAGGCAAAATTCATGTTTGGCTAATGAAATCCATCTAACCACCAATCATCCAAGCAATTTATCAAATTCAAGCATCCACAAGGCATACAAATCCTAAAAAGGCTCTCACAAGGGTGTCACTCCTCTCAATTTTGTGGCAGGCAAAAGATATGCCCGAACACTCACCAACTCGACCATAAATGCCCTTCCCACTCACACTCTCATGTGTTTAAGAAGGTTAAATGACGCTCATCCTAGCCAAGTCGACTCAATTAGCAGACATACTCTTTAACTTTGACAGACTGACTCGAAATCAATCCAATAAACAATGTAGACACGAGCTCAAGAGGACTTTATAGGGTTGTAATGGGGCTTAGGTAAGAGGTAGGGGGTACTTTTGGGTAATGTGGTGGAAAAACCAAGAAAGGGGGAGCATGAAACACTCAAACAAGGCTTAAGATGGCCTAAACAGCTCCCAACAACACCATATAACCACGAAAAATAACCCAACTCTCATAATTCAATGAAAACTCACAACAAACCAAATTTTCAAGCAATGAAGCGATTTTTTTTCTTTATGAACTTACGTGAATGAAAGAACTTTGAATTCTTTTGAACTTTTATTTCATTTTTCTTTCATTTTTTGAACTTCATTCACGCAACTCTAGTTTTGCTTTTTCTTTTCTTTTTCTCACGCTCAAACCACAACAAATACACTTTTGATTCCTCAACAACCAAACCAAACCAAGAAACCAATCTCAAACTCAACTTATACAAAAGCTCCCCCAAGCTAGGCTTGGAAATAATATCGAAATGAAGGCCTTGGGCTCATAATAGGGGTTAAAGTAACATGAAGACAGATCATTAGGCTCAGTGGGGCTAAGGAGGATAAAAGTATATCAAAAATTCACTCTGAGGCTCAAGAATAAGACAAAAGAACGCCTCTATCACAGCAAATGCTACAAGTCATCGAATATCAGACAAGTACAAAATCAAAGTCAAGATCAATCCACTAAAGAGGAACTAACACACAAAAACAGACTGGATAATAATATGAATCCAATAGGCTACAAAGAGGCCTCACAATCTAACCAATTCAGGTATGCAGCACAAAGTGGTCTAATATAATCCAAAATCGCTCGAAATCATAGCAATCAAACATCAAATCATAGCCTCAAGATCACAAATGCCCAGCTATCCAGAAAACAGAGTCAAATCATTTTCAATAAGAGCACAACAAGGGGCACAGGGAGGCAACTAAACCAGTCATGTGAGTCATATTTTTTGATTTTTTTCAGTATTTTTCGAAAGCAGTAAATCTATCTTAGAAAGCAGTAAAAGGGATAGAGAATACAAACAGAACTCCTCCCCCAAGCTGAACTTGGCCTTGTCCTCAATGCCAAAAGGTAACAAAGGACAACGTTAAGAGGAAAACAATGTTAGTACCCTCACTCTCGCTCACAAAAAAGAAGAAAAAACAAAAAGAAAAGGAAAAAGGGAAAGAAATATACGAGTTGCCTCTCGCACAGCGCTGGTTTATAAAGGTCCCGCACGACCATAATACCTCCATATCTCAAATAGGAGGGGCTTGGCAGTGAGTGCCACCCTCATCAAACATCTTTGTCCTCCAAATATTCTTGATAATACCTCCAGACGGTGAGGCAACCTTAGGCACACTTTTCACCTTCTCTGCACCTACCTCATCCAAAACCTCAGCCCTGCAACAAGATTGTTCAATCATAGGTGCCTTAACAACATTGGTTAGTTTAAAAATCACTTTATCATCACCAACACTCAGAGTTAAAGACCTAGACTTGACATCAATGACAGCACCAGCAGCACACAAAAACGGCCTACCCAGAATAATAGGAATCTGGGCATCCTCATCCATATCTAGCACCACAAAATCAACAGGAATATAGAATTTCCCGAGAACGATCAGCCATCTGTAAAGTGATTTGTTTGCATTTAAGTGCTCCCATATTCAGTTTCTTATAAACAGATAATGGCATAACAGAAACAGAAGCACCTAAATCACACAAAGCTTTATCAATAAAAATAGGTCCAAGATGGCAGGGTATAGAAAAACTACCAGGATCTTTCAACTTTGGTGGGGTTTTATTTTGAATATAAGCACTACACTCTTCAGTAAGAGCGACACGTTCTACCCCACCAAAGTCTATTTTCTTAGTTATCATGTTTTTCAGAAATTTGGCATAAAAAGAGACTTGGGTAATTAAATCTGTGAATGGAATCGTTACCTCAAGGTTCTTGACCATAGCCAAGAACGTACCAAACTGCTGATCGACCTTGGATTGTTGCATCCTGTGAGGAAAAGTTAGCCTTGATGTAAAAGGCGTTTCAGAAACCTTCTCCTTTTTCTTCCCTGTCTGTTCAGCTTCTGCAGATAAGTCGACTTCAGACGTCGAACTCTTCCTTTTTCCTTCCTCTACCACCTTCTTCTTCCCCGTAGTTGGAGTAACCTCATCAATAGGCACTGGAGGAGCATCATAAGCGGTGCCACCACGAAGAGTGATGGCATTCACGTGCTCTCTCTGAATGGGTTGCCCTGGCAATTCCCCTTGACGCCTCTGAGCGTTAGTGCTTGCTAATGGTGCAATTTGATTCTCGAGAAGGTTGATGTGCTTCTCTTGGGCTCTTTGTGCTTCCTCATTAGCTCTCTGCATAGCTAGCATTTGTCGCTCTTGAACTCTTTGCGCCTTGATAGGTTTTAGTCGTGTCACCTAATCAAAAATAAACCTACGGACCTCTAACTAGGTAGTCAGTGGAAGCAGGGTCGAATCCACAGGGAGACAGAGTTTCTAAATCAATATTCAACCAATTCAGCTACTCCAGATGAAATCAGGAAGGAATTAATTAAACTAAAGAATAGACTACAGAAGACGGAATAAATTGAGGATTAAACTATGGAATAAAAACCTAGGGTATTAGGTCGGTCCACCATGCTTATACCAATCAAATAGGGTCAACTAATACCAAAACCTAAGTCAAGAGTCGGGAGATTAGAGCCTATGTTAAGCTATGGTTAAGACTCAACGCTCATAGTTCAACATACGCCGCATATTCACTAACGTAATCAGAACTACTGACGTGTCCTAGGCCTCTAGTCGTAAGACGGATCTGTGCAAACAACTATTAACCACAAGCAACCAACGAAACTGCGCAATAACGTTAATTACTCAATAAAGAACAAACCACATCACAATCACCCTAATCAAGCCCTAGAAATTGATAGAAATCTAAATCGCAATCATGGTATAAACATGGCTTTCCTATCTAACACCCTAGAAAGAGACTACTCAGACATGATCGAATTAACAACGACAAAACTAATTGGAAACCCTAACAATTGCATCATGAACGATTAAATAAATAAACTAAGCAATCAAAGTAATTAAAGAGATAAAGAGTAGAGAATAGTACCAATTGACGGAAAGCAGGAACTTTATTGAAATTGAAATAGGTTTGATCACCTCTAAATTAATCTAAAGTGTTTGAATTAAACTAAGAACAATGAAGAATAAAACTAGTCTAAACCTAATGAAAGATGAATAAAAGATGTCCCTCAAGATAATGACGAAAAAGGTATTTATAATACCCCTCAAGTCTAATTAGAAATCGGAAACAAAAACTCGAAATCCGCGTCATTAAGCGCCAGACCCGATCGGGCCCGAGCACAGTACCCGATCGGGTCAAATGCAACTTCGCATTTTCTCGTCTTGGGCTGTGATGTAGCAGCAGCGCAGCAGCATTAGATGGACTTGACGCCCACCCGATCGGGCCTTGGTCAGCCACCCGATCGGGCCAAGCAACAAAATGGTCTAGTGAAAGCGTCTCTTCAGCAGCTCTCTAACAAGACCTACGAGCGGCCCACCCGATCGGGTCGGGCGGTGGACACCCGATCGGGTCTAGGTACATGATGTTCACCCGATCACTTCGGGCAATGCTTGCCCGATCGGGTCCGCAACTTTCATACTCGATCATAAATATTTCGCCCGATCGGGCCATTTCTGCCCGATCAGTGCACGGAAACCTCCTTTGACTCCTTGGCTCTCTAATCTTCACGTTTAGGGGTCTTGGGACCTCCTAAACTATCCATAAAGCTCGCGAGCCATCCTACGTGCCTCGTAACATCTCGTAAAGCCGTGGTTGCTTACAAAAGGCTCGGGAATAAGGAGAAAACTCCATAAAACCTGCAATTCAATACTAAAACACGAAACCACAACTACATACGATAGTTAGCACAAAATAGCTCCCAAGAGCTCCAATGACGCACAAATTAGCTTGTAAATAAGGGAGAAAACTCTATATAAATACGTGATATCACGCCTCCTCATTAGTGTTTTGCATGCTCAACATCAAGGCTCTTGTGGGTTATTATCTTGTGGAGGTGGGGTGTGGAAATTTTGTGAAGCTTGGAAGTTATTGGGGTTTTGGAAGTTTTGTGGTGGTGGTCTCTGGAAATTTTGTGGGGTTCGGTAGTATGGGGGTTTAGGATGGTTTTGTGGAGGTGGAAAATTTGGTTGTCTCTGTTAGAAGGCGTTTGCCTGCTCCATCTGAAGTTGACTGAACTGACAGTCATGTCCAAAGTGACCTTGAACACCACATACCTCGCAGTAAGATGAGGTAATGGGTGCCACGGCAGACATAACATTTATACTCAAGGGAGGTGCTGTCGAGGAAGAGGATTTGAAGGTGTCAATCTGCTGGCTCAGCTTTGCTATCTGCAAAGTCAATAATGCAATGGCATCTACCTCCAACACCTTCCTTGTGAGGCTTCGAGAAGTGGAATGATCATTGGCTGCGAGGTTTGATAGAAACTCATAGGCTACATCCACTTCCTTATCTAGAAAAACTCCTCCTGCAGACGAATCAACAATACTCTTCGCCTAAGGCTGCAGACCATTGTAAAATGTCTGCGTCAAGAACCATTTGTCCATGTTGTGATGTGGACACTCTCTCTGCAAATCTCTGAACCTAGCCCACGCTTCCCAAAGTGTTCCATCAGGCTCTTGGGAAAACGTGGCTAGTTTATTTCTGATTTCTGCTGTCTTTGTGGGTGGATAATACTCTCTCAGGAATCACTAGTGGAAAAAACACTTGTTGCTGCGGGCCTTAAAGGGGCTTGTAGCTGCGTACAAGGGTCGTAGCTATTGAAGGCTCAATAAAAGTGGAAAAACAATAGCTGCGTACAAAGACGCAACTAAAATGGAAGTTTAGCTGTGGGCCTCAAGCTCAAGCCCGCAGCAACAAGCGTCAATAGCTGCGGGCTACAACCTATGGCCCGCAGCTAGAGTAGCACAATGATTCTTCAACATCTAAACATTTGCTGCGGGCTATGTGTGAGGCCCGCAGCAAAAGTTAATTTTTTTTATAAAAAATCTGCAGATGCACAGACCCGCTGTTTGCACAGATGCCAACAGCTCACAAACAAGCTGCACAGACCTGCTGTCTGCACAGACGCCACAAGCCCACAAACAACAAATGTACCAGTAACAAAAAAATAATAAAAGGTTGCCAAAATGAAATTACACAACATAGAAAACACAACTTGTAATCAATACATCTTCAACAATAACACATACACGCAAATTAAACGAAAGAGAAAACAAAAGCCCATTCTCGCTTATTTCAAACTCATGTTGATTGTGACCCTACACTACGACACTAAATACCTATATATATATATAAATTCGCCCTTAGCTCTCGAGTCACATTACGTGCTTCCTTCGTAGAACAAGCCTTCCAAAATATTAGTAATGATTAGTAATGATTAGTTACGGCATAACACCAGTAGACACAACAGAGGCAGCGGCAACAGCACCCATAGAAGACGGCAGCACCGCAGCGACACTAATCACCCAGTGCGGCAGCAGTAACGGCAGGGACTCCAGCGAGAAAGGCAATATACACCGATGAACAAAGCGGTGGTGCTGTACGATATGGTTCACCTAGCCACTGCCAACTCCTCATACGTCTTGACACTCGCACTTAAGCCTGCACCGAGAACAAATGACCCAAATAAATTAGTAATGATTAGTTCCAGAGATCTGTAATTTTAAAAGAATAATAATTAACAAGTATGAATCATATCAACAATTCAGACATAGAATACTCGAACCAATCAACTAAGAACAATACCAATTTTGTGATTGATTCTGTATCATCCATGGATTCATAACATGGAGCTTGAAAATAGTTCATCTACAACTAAACAGCTTATATACATAATATGCAAAACCAGAACACAACTTGTACACATATACAGACCAAAACCATCTCAATATCACTATAGTCGCAACTCCGGAAAGGTTAAGGAAGGCGGCAAGAACAACGGGAGGGACAAGAACAGTGCCACCGTAGCATGGTAACAGACGCCGGTAGCAGCACTGGTAGATTTTTCAAGCCAGTAAGTAAATAGGTCATTTACAAATAGTTTGGAAATGTCAACTTCATTTTTAGAGATGAGTTAATACCAAGGACACTAGTAAAGCAAAATCAGGTGTTATGAAATCCAACAGGAAATATAAAATAGTGCTAGAATGCATAACGAGAAAAAATTAGTTTTGGAATCCTCTTGAGAATAAAAAGGACAGGGGCATACAAAAGCCCTTCTCATCCCACAGATCTTCTAGACTGCATAACTGTAGAAAAACATAGACTTTTGAAAAAACTCGTAAAAGGAGGATTGTTACTCCCTAAGATGATGAGATCTTTCAGAGCATGATAGACCTTATTATCATTGAGTTAAAAAAAGGGGATAGATAACAATGAAGACAACACCTGAATGTCATGAGTGTCGTTACCCCATATGTCTTGAGTAATGATCTTGGTAGATGACGCCACAAAAAAGGTTAACTCTCCTGACAAAAAAGCAACTTACAATCCTATTCCTTTACTAGATTGCTTTCATAATTAACAGCCTCTATAATCAGTTTGGCTTATGTCTCATGACAAGGGTTTGCAGTATGCATTTACACTTCGACAAATTGATTTTCCAAAGCACAAACAATATCACAAGGACAACTAAAGAAAGAAAAGCACTAATATATGGTAAGCATACTATAGGCCATAAATAATGGCCCTCTCTTATAAGACAAGCGCTTATAAGACAAGCCTTAGATAACGCTCTAGAAATGTTTTCTCTATCTTGCAACTCACAAACCAACCAAACCAATCAATTGCGAATCACACAATGATATAACTCTAACATATTCAAAACCCTAACATCTCAACAATCTAGAGAAGCATGACCAATACAAAAGGTGCAAGCAGACAGAGACCTCTGCGAAGAAGTAAATCTGTTTAAAATACCAAAATAACCATCAATATGAATCCTTCATTTATTATTGAGATATCAATGACAATATAAGGCAAAAAACAGATTATCTACGTTTTAGCAAAAATTCGCAACAAATTTACAATTTCAGATGTGAAATTAGGGCTTTAATTGAAGAAATAAAAAAACTTAGGGTTCATCTGGAGAAAGAAACGTTTCAATCAAAGAGAAATTTACTTACTGGCTTGAAATTCGTCAAGGGATTAGGGTCTGTTTCAGTTCGTTGATACCACCAGAAAAACAACGAGGAAGGAAAACACCGCATCTGTACAGAATTACCAGGCAAAGAGAAGGACAGAGAGGAAAGAGATGCGAAGAACTTCAATTAGATGAGAAGAAGTGTGATACTGTGAGGTTCAATTAGGGAGAAGAAGTGTGATACTGTCGAGCGAATTTAGGAACTTAGGGTTTGAGAATGATTTGGTGTTCGTTATTTGTGAAACTCAGGGGGAAGAATGAGGACTCGCCTTTTACCAATAACCTTCGATCTGAAGTATTCATTTTAGCCTTTTTTTTTTAATAACGGTAGCTGCGAACATGTGCTAAGGGCCCGCATCAAAGCTTCATTAGCCACGGGCTTATTTACAGGCCCGAAGCAATTGTTGTTTAGCTGCGGGTTAATTGATAAGCCCGCGGCTAATAGGGTGCAGATATTGCTATTTTTTCTACTAGTGAATGCAGCAGAAATCTCCGACCATTCAGACACTTTGATGTCATTGAACCACTTCTGAGCTCTGTCTCGGAGTGAAAACTCGAATAGCATGACCTTCAGTTGCTCAGGTGTGACCCCTTGATGCTTTATAGTTTGGCAGAGTTGTTGAAATCTCTGCAAATGATTGGCCGGATCTTCAGTAGGATGCCCACCAAACTGATTTTGCTGAACCATGCTGATGAGTCCAGGCTTAATTTCGAAATTGTTAGCGGCGATGGTGGGCATTGGTGGTCCAGTAGAAAGACCATCTGGGTTGGGCACCCCATACGACTTCAGTGATTTAGACATAACTGAACTCGAGGTGTCTGATCCAGAGGTGTTCAGCTGAACAGACTGCTTTTCTCTCTGAATTTTCTTTTGAAGTTGCCTGAGTGTCTTTGTCAAATCGGGATCCTCAGGAACGAGGGTACCTCTTCTTCGAGACCTGGGCATACAAAAGAAACAAAAAGAAGCAGTAAAAAGTACCTCAATTGGAACAATAAAGTTCCAATGAGGCATAGAGAAGTAGACCAAATAACCAAACAAAAACTTAGAAAACTAGCCGTCTCCTTGGCAACGGCGCCAAAATTTGATAGGCTAAAGTCGTATCACCTAATCAAAGATAAACCTAAGTCCTCTAACAATGACAGTCAAGGGAAGTAGGGTCGAATCAACAGAGAGACGGAGTTCTAAGTTAATATCTAGCCAGAAAGCTACTTCAGACAAAAATCAGATAGAATTCAGCTGAACTAATAATTAAATATTAGAAAGAAGTATAAAGATCGGAATTTAACTATGAATTAAAGGTCTAGGGAATTAGTTCGGTCCACCATGCTTATACCGATCAAAGGATCAAACAACTATCAGAACCTAGGTCGAGAATCGAAAGATTAGAACAATGTCAAGCTATGGTTAAGTCTCAACGTCCATAATTCAACATATGCAGCACGTTCACAAACATAATCAGAATTACTGGTGCGTACTAGGCCTCTAAAAGTAAGACGGATATGTGCAAACAATTATTAACCTCAAGTAATCAAAGAAACTGCGCAATAACGTTAATTACTCAATAAGAACAAATCAGACCATAACCTATCTCATCAAACCCTAGAAACTAATAGCAATTCAAATAATCATGTTATAAACATGGCTTCCCTCACTAAATCCCTAGAAATTAAACTACTCAGACATAATTGAATCAACAATAAACAATCTAATATGAAACCCTAATAATTGCATCATGAATGAATAAATAATTAAACTAAGTAATCAAGAAATAATTAAAGAGATTAAAGTAGATAAGAATACCAATTGACAGAAAAGCAAGAACTTTTATTGAAATCGAATCCGAGGTTCAATCACCTTTAATCTAATCTAAAGTGTTTAAACAAAATAATACTAAGCTAAGAACTATGAAAAATAAAACTAGAGAAAGAGATGTCTCTAAAATAATGAGGAAAAGGTATTTATAATACCCCCCAAAGTCTAATTAAAAGCGGAAAAATAAAGATAGAAAATCGCGTAGTCAAGTGCGGGACCCGATCGGGCAAAGGGCCACCCGATCGGGTCCATAGTAAACTTTTTTCCAACTTTTCTTCTCTTGATTCCACGTAAACAGCAGTAACAAATGGAGAAAATTGGGCCAACCCGATCCAGTGCCCGATCGGGTCACGGATCGGGTCCACAATAAGAACCCAGCAACTCCCTCTCGCTGGCAGCAGCAAAAATAGGTTGGTGGCCCACCTTTGTTTTTCTTGCATTTGGCAGCACTTGATTTGGAGAGTCCAAGCCCAGCAGCATTAAATTGACACGCAGCTCACATTTTGGCTAAACTTGAACCACCCACCCGATGGGCTTCGGGCAGCAGTACCCAATCGGGTGGGCTTGAACTTTTGGCCCAGACGTCCTTCTCTCCTCAGCGCACATAACCAACAATATTTGGCATTATGAATATATTTTTGGGCCAGCCCGATCGGGTTGGTAGTAAGAATGCCAATTATAGTTTCTTTGTTTTCTCGCCCGATTGGATCGGGCAATGTCCGCCCGATCGGGTACGAAACTTTACCGCCCGATCATTAATTTGTGGCCCGATCGGGCCATTTCTTGCCCGATCAGTGTACGAAAAACTCCTTTTTGACTCTTTGGCTCTCAAATATTCACGTTTAGAGGTCTTGGGACCTCCTAAAACATCCATAAAGCTCGTGAGCCATCCTACGTGCCTCGTAAAATCTCGTAAAGTCGTGGTTGCTTCCAAATAACTCGGAAATAAGGTGAAAACTCCCTAAAACCTGTAATTCAACACTAAAACACAAAACCACAACTATATACGATAGTTAGCACAAAATAGCTTCGAAGAGCTCCAATGACGCACAAATTAGCTTGGAATTAAGGGAGAAAACTCTATATAAATATGTGATATCAGGAAGAAAAATTAGACTAGCTCCTAAAATAAGAGTAGCCTAATTCATCCTTTCGGATGATAAACAACAGATTAGTGTCAAAAGTCTCGAAACAATAAGTAAGCGACAAATATGAGTGACCCCTGTTAGCGCCGAAATCCGCTGCTTTGTTCGCCTCCCGAAAACATTGAACCACCTCGAAACTCTCGAAGAACCGCATATCTATTTCCGCATTATGAATGACACCCTGGATCTCGCACGACACCTTCCATACTCTTTTGATGGAATTGATAACACAAAGATTGTCACCTTCATTGAACAAGTTAAAGACCCCAATAAACCTGGCCGTCTTGATACCCTCTCTCATGGCTAAAACTTCGACCCTGAGAATACTACCGTCGTGGGAAATAGCTTTGGAGCCAGTGAGTAACAACTTTCCGCAACTATCCCTTAAAACAAATCCCACTGCGGATCTACCATCCTTTATTCTTGAGCCATCAAAATTTAGCTTAACAAAGTTATGGAGAGGAGGCGACCAACAAACTTCTTTAGAATCTTTTGCTAATTTTGTATCCAGGGGTCACTCATATCTAAATTCGATGGGATCCTTGTGGGGGCGTAATAGGATGGTATGTTGCCATTTGATAACATTTGGCTGCATAAGTGAGTGTTTTTGGTTGCCCCGGAGGCACTTGAGGCAACAACGACGCTGTTGGGCATCACATTAGCTGAGCCTCGTCAAGGCATTATGAGGCGAAGTAAGGGCCTCCTTTCGTACTAACGACATCCCGGGGCATATGGAAGGTGTCGAGGAAGTTTCGAGCCAAAAATCTCCCGGGCTCCACGATTATATTGAGGTAAGAAGAAATAATCCTCAGACTGCTCTCATACAGAACCCCTATACAGAAGCCTAATACAAAGCATGAAACAATATACCCCCAACCCCCCAAATTCCAAGCAAATGTTTGCAGTAAGAATTGATTCTCAGGCCAAGCTGAGCCAACCCCAATCCCTAGATAACACCCTAATTAGATCAGATAAAATAAGGAATATATTTACCAAGAGGAGCATAGACTTTTTGTGGTGATGCAACATTCTCTTCTCTACATCACCACATCTACACTAGTGTGCAAGTGGCCCAGCAATGATTATGGTGAAGCGAGCATCCTCAGCACTTTTAATGTGGACGTGGTGTGGCACAGGGTTCTTCTTTGCTAAAGAGCCAGCGAAGTAAAAGAAAATGAGTGGATAGCGTTTTGAAGGCATGAGCATATGCGTTAGCGTTACTCATCCACAAACAATGTCCACTACACTTCCGTATCATCTACACTTAATACTACACTCTCAAACCATTCTACATTCCCCAATTCCATCGGATCCCTACAACTCTACTCTGTCTCTCCTAACACCCACCATTTTATCCCAAACTTTATTTGAATTTTGCCACAGCAACAAAAAACCATGTCTTTAACCATTAAATTACACTACATATCATCAAACTATTCTAATTTTCTGCCTCAACCCAAATTACATCAAAACAGCACTACCAAAATTCTCCGCAAGTATATATACCAAACAAACCCATTAAGACCCCTTGTTGTTTATCACAGGAAAATGGCATCAATGTCTACCCAAAACCAAAACCAAAACCCAACCAGATTTATTAAAAGTTCTTTGATAGACCCAGATGGGGGTTCATTGGTTGATCTTATTGTGCCTGAAAATGAGAGAAATTTGAAGAGTTTAGAGGCTGAATCATTGCCTAAAATTAGGCTAACAAAGATTGATTTAGAATGGGTTCATGTTCTAAGTGAAGGATGGGCTAGTCCCCTTAAAGGGTTCATGAGGGAGGATGAATATTTGCAGAGTTTACATTTTAATTCTTTTAGAATGCAAGATGGATCTGTTGTTAATATGTCTTTACCCATTGTTTTGGCCATTGATGAACAAACTAAGGAGCAGATTGCTTCATCTTCAAACGTTGCTTTGCTCGCCCCTAATGGAGATTTAGTTGCCATTCTCCGAAGGTTTGCTTCTTCTTCTTCTTCTTCTTCTATGATTTCAATTGTTTTTGTTTTTATTGCTTTCAAGGAATTTCCTTTTAATGATTATGGGTTATTATTTGACAATTTTATAATTTCCATACGTCGTGAATGTTTATTGATGTGAATTCAAGTTGGAAAGATATTCTTTCAAAACTCAAATTCCAATATTTGTTTGAATTTAAGAGTATGATTAGGGCTTTAGACTTAAATTCGGATAATGTTTAGAATTAGGAGAGGATTAGCTCACAGACTTAAATAATTCAACAGTGATTATTTGATTAAGAGATTAGCTGTCATAATCTTACCACTGGTTTTAATTATTTGTCTCAACAAGGTCCGAAGTAAATTCGTTCTTAACTAAGCTCAAATAACATGTTTAAGGCTGAAGAAATAAACTTGTTTCAATTTTCATTTAAAATTCTTCTCTATACAATGTGAGTTTACATGGCTATATATACTATTCTACTAGCTTGCCTCATCCAAGACATCACCTATGACATCATCCATGATAACAACCACGATATCATCCACGATATCAACCATGGCATTATCAACAACATCCTCATAATAGATTTTGGATTTTTCCATGCTGAATGTCACGTCCCAACTTTGGTGTGGCTATTAATTCATTTCTTAATGACATATTACCAAATTTTGAAGGGTGAAATTTCAAAATGTTATGAAACCAACAAAAAAAACGAATCATTGAAAAATTTCAATGAACGAACTCCATAACCACAACAACAATAAAGCTTTATTCCCAAAATGATTTGGAGTCGGCTAACATGAATCGTCATTTGAAACCGTAGTAGTTCCATAAAGTTTGGCTGCATGTGGGATAGTATGAAATACTTGATGGTCCTAAGCTTGGACGAGAGGACTTCTGATGTTGCTATAGAAAGTTAAGTCCTGAATTCTTTGAGATGATGTTGCAATATTATAGGCTTTAAGTCGTTTGCGTTGCTTTGGAAATTCTATTCAGCCTATCTTTTGATTTCTAATGGTCCTTTCCTATAAGTAGTTTATCCCAAAATAAAAGGGGTTGGTTTGGCATTAGCTTGTAGGCTACTTTTTCTTATCAACTCTTAACTTTCAACTAGTTCATTTGGTTAATGGCTTTTCCTTTAGTTAATAAAAGCAAGCTTTTAAATCGAAAGATGAACAAGTTAATTTGTATCAAGCTTTTGTCATCTCTGTAAGTCAAAGGATTGTTATGATTGCCTCAAAATTTTCTATCTTATGTACTAAGGGGGCATTTGGTTATGGGATTAACAAAGGGAAAGAGAATCAATTCCCTTGATTCCCTTTTGTGTTGTTTGGTTGGAGTATTTTGGTTTGTCCTTTCCCCCATTTCAGATTAAGTTCCCCTTAAAGTCCTATGAGTCGATTTCCCACCTACGACAAGCTCTTCTGCAAGTGCTACACCTGCACAACACTCAAGCACTTTGAAGCCACTTTTTAATCCATGACATTTTGTGACAATTGCCATTGATCGCATGTTCAACTCCAAACAACAACATCTCTAGAGACCTTGTCCCCATCCTACTTACCAACCACCCCAAAATTGAATTATATTTGAAGTCAGACCGTCTAAATTGAAATTCAATGTGCAATTGTGCACTGGTATTTCGGTGTTGTGATTAGTCAACCCCATTTGTTTCTCTCCCTTCTAACTTCAATTTCAGATTTTACCGTCAATTTCATCTTTTTCCTTTTTATATTCCGGCCTTCAATTTGTAACTCTTTCCTATGTTAAATGACATTTTCTCTCTTTATCAAACCAGTCTTCTTTTAATTAGAATAAGAAAATAAATTCAGGCCGCCTCACTAGAGCTCGGCTCTCTTGCTAGCAGCTGGTTCTTTCTTTTCCTATGGTGCCGTGGTTGATTTTCTTAGGAGAGAAAGTCAAGATTTTGGGAGGTTTTAATATTTCTTTCTTAATATCATATAACTAAATACTATCTACGGGAATCGCATTCCATTTCAACCAAACCTAAAACTTAAAACTCCCTTTTTAAAATCCTTTTACCCCCATTTCCCTTTCTTGGTTCCTTTTCTGTAACCAATAACTTTACCTTCACCTTGTTCAAATAAAACGTGCTCTAATACTCAAACAATTAAGAGCCAACAATCAATGTTACAGAATATCTTTATGAACATGTAATGTTGTGCTCAAAGAAGTCAAGTCAAGTGGCTGACTATTGTAACCAACAACCAATCGTTTATTGCCAAGCAAGGCCTTCCTGTAAGTTGATTCACATTAATAATGTCCCACTTAAGCAAATCCTTTTAATGCTTATCCTCTTGCCTTGGTTGTCATAGCTCCAATGGGTAGTCTTTTAGTTCTACATGGGCTTGATGAAATTTTTCTCGTATTTGATGTCCTCTTTGCTATTACCTCCATTCTATAATGAATGCAACACTTTGACTTTTACGTTCC
The DNA here is from genome assembly GCA_947645195.1 of Patellifolia procumbens. Lineage (NCBI taxonomy): Eukaryota > Viridiplantae > Streptophyta > Magnoliopsida > Caryophyllales > Amaranthaceae > Patellifolia > Patellifolia procumbens. Next base: position 89,551 of record CANSGD010000599.1, read on the forward strand.
CGACCTTTAATATATATTTAAAAAAATTCATTACTCAGAGTTGTGAGAAGTTAGTATCTAGAAAATATATTTAGAGACAAATCCAATATCATCTTACATAATAATATTTGTTTTTGTATATTAGTTGAAAAGAATCCAGGCAAAGTCAAACTTAATATCTGGACAATGCACAAAGTCAACGTGTTGCATTTTTATAAATGAAGGATTTACTTTTTCTTGGAGGTGGAACACAGGGTGTACTAAATATTTTTTGCCTCTTCTTGTTTAGGAAGTATCCCGTCATGTATTTACTCGTGGCACTCCATCTTACTGCTACCGTGGTTTCTTCTTTGAAGTTGTAGAACCTAGAACTCTCATCCTGAAAACTACTAAAATAACTCACTTTTCATGTTATCGGGCATATGAACAGTAATACCGAATCCTTGCTACTAGTGTCAAAGTGTTCAGGGTTCTGGCTGCTCATGTAATTCAAATCAATAGAGAAAGGAAAAGCCCATGCTTTGGTGTAGCATCGGTTCCCCGGCATACATCTAGTCCTTTAAAGTTTGTCAACGATTGGACTGGCGGTCTTGGTTGTTGTGTATTTCTGTCTCTAGTTTGTGTCACATTGAGGTTGATATCGTAGCCGTTTAGGTGGTGTCGAGACATTGCTAATGAATGAATAGGAAAAAGGTAACTGTCCTGTGCATTCGTTTTTGTAACAATTAACTCTGGTTAACAATTTGCTGAAACATGTATTGGGTTTGAGCGACAAAGAAAATTATGATCGCTAAATTTGTTTTTCACATCATCAACTTATTATAATTTATAGTTTATGATACGATATTGAGAAAAAAATGATTCTGGCTGAAATTTGGCTAGAGTTAAATGTAGTTTGTAATTTTGAAAGAGGGAGTAAGTTTGGGGAAATGAAGCTTTTTTATATTTGTTTTCTTTGTAATTAAGGATATCTTAGTAGCCTTTAGTGAAATTTCCAACGCCTATGTAATTGTGGTCTTTGCTTTCTACTCAATATCATCATTCAAGTGAATAGGTGTTTGAATGTGACGACTCACTTTCAATGCACTATTATTATGATGTTTGTTTAGTTTCTGTAGAGCTCGTGAAGTTATCTCTCACTCTTTCTTAAACAAGATCTAACAGTTGGTATTATTCACTGTACATATGGGTGTTGCATCATTGATCTCTTCGCATTGCATCCTCTTAGAAGACGAAAAATCAGGCTTTCCCATTATGCGTTATTTTTACTTCTTTTCTTTAAATTTTTTTAGGATCTTACTATGTGTATGTCATTTTTTTGGTATATACAAACTTTTGCACTTACTACTATCTTGAAAAGTTTATAGTTATTAAGTGTTTGCTATAATTTCATTTCACAGCATTGAGATATACAAACATAATAAAGAGGAAAGAATAGCTAGAACTTGGGGAACTACTGCTTCTGGATTGCCATATGTTGAAGAGGTTATTACGCCTGCTGGAAATTGGCTCATAGGTGGGGAGCTGGAAGTATTGAAAGGAATTAAATACAATGATGGTCTTGATCACTACAGGCTTTCTCCTAAAGAGCTTCGTAAGGAGTTTGATAGGCGTGAAGCTGATGCAGTTTTTGCTTTTCAGCTTAGAAATCCAGTTCATAATGGGCATGCATTATTGATGAATGATACGCGTAGGAGGTTGTTGGACATGGGGTACAAGAATCCAATTCTCTTGCTTCATCCTTTGGGAGGTTTCACTAAGGCTGATGATGTGCCCTTGGATGTTCGGATGGAGCAACATAGCAAGGTAATTTATCTGTTGTAACTTGTATATTGATAGTTTTTAATTCATACAAAGATTTTTACCTGTGTGTGGTTTAAGCTTGTTTTTTCGGCTTGGAAACAATCTGAGCAAGACAGATTTCATAGGTTACAAATTACAATGATGTGAAGCTTTCTCCATGTAGCACATGAACAGATTACTTCCTGTTGTTATGTTGCCCAGTTGTATTTTGTGCAATATATAAATTTGGTGTAATCTGTTCTGCTGTTATCTTGCTGCTGTTTTAATCTCCTGAAGTTTTTATTGTTGTCTTTCTTTTTAAAACCAGGTTCTAGAAGACGGAGTTCTTGATCCTGCAACTACTGTAGTGGCCATATTCCCATCTCCCATGCATTATGCTGGCCCAACTGAGGTACAATGGCATGCCAAAGCACGGATTAATGCTGGTGCTAATTTTTACATTGTGGGTCGTGATCCTGCTGGTATGGGTCACCCGACAGAGAAGAGAGATCTGTACGATCCTGATCATGGAAAGAAAGTGTTGAGCATGGCACCTGGACTTGAGAAGTTGAACATACTACCATTCAGGGTGGGTCATGACTTGCTTCTTTCTGTCAGATTTTTTCCCTAAATTAAAGTGTGGTCTAAAACTTGTTTCTACTAGTTCTCTGAAGTGTGTGCTTGATATGATTGAGAAAGTGTCTTGTTAGCTACTCCCTCAATTTGTCAATTGTTATTCCACTTTGACTTTTGACACTATTTCGACATTCTACTTTGACCCTTTCTTTTACTAATAAGGAAAATTTGACGCGAACAGTCCAAACTATTGGTCATCTTCTATAAAGAGTCCAAACTATTGATAATCAATAAACAGTCCAAACTATTACCCCAATCTTCTATAATAGTCCAAGTGACCTGTTAACCTGTTACAACAGGTAAACTAAAGGTCACATGACCTTTTTAATGATTTTTTTTCCTTTTTTTCTTTGTGTTTGAGGTCACCACCCTCTCTTCTTCTTCCTTCTATATTCCAGGCTTCCAGCCACCACATATTCCTTCCTACACCCACCCGCCTCAAATCAAATCCTGCAACTTCTTTCACAAATGAGCTTTCACTTTGTTTAATCATTTATACCGCTCATCTTCATTTCTGGGATTCCAAAAGGTTTAGCTACGCTTTCCCTTTTCTGGGTTTTTGTTGTAAACTATGAATTTGATTTGAGAAACAACGAATTGACGAACTGAGAAGCAACAGAAACTTCAACTTGCGTGAGAAATTGCACGGAACTCGACTCGTGAAGCAATCAAATTGCAGCCTAGATCTCGTAAATTGGGGGTTTTCATTTGGCTCAATGTATTTGAATGTTCTTGTGTCAACTATGATGTCGAATTTCTTCCTTACTTCTTATTTTTCTCTTACATTGGGGAATGGAAAAAATGGGTTCTCATATTCACTTTGCTTTACATTTTTTGATATTCTGGGAGTCTTCATCAGTTTCACCTGATTTTGTGAGTGAGTTCTTAGAGGTGGATGATCAAACTGGTCAATTTATTAGCAAGGAAGGACCTGGGACTGTTGGAAGAACTTAAAAGAGGTATGAAACTACGGTGTAATATCTAAATCAACAATTCTTAAAAGAGGCTGAGTTGTGGTGGCGGTGTGGGTGTGGGGGGTGGCTGGCAGGGAGTGGGGTGAGGGAAGGGTTTTTTTTGCTTTTTTTTTTTAAGTTAATTAAAAAGGTTTTTAAAACCCAAAAAAAAAGAAATAAAAAAAAATCAAGTTTTACCTTTTATAACAGGTGAACCGGTCAATGGGACTGGTTTTGGAAGATTAGGGTAATAGTTTAGACTGTTCCTGGATTATCAATAGTTCAGACCTTTTGTAGAAGATGGGCAATAGTTTGGACTGTTGGCGTCAAATTTTCCTACTAATAAAGTACAAATCTTATCGTCTAATATAGTTTAGGATTTGTCTCAATATACATATTTTCAAAGTATAACAGTTTTGTATAATTTTGGCTAATAGATTGTTCAAGAACTTAACTTTGGCCTTGACAAACGTTAAAGTCAAAGCCAAACAACTCAATAACAATCGAAGGAAGTATTATTTTCTTAAACATTTTGCAACGTAATGTGCCCTACAAGCTGGGTTACTAAGTGTTACTTCCTTTCTGGAATTATGTTAATTACTTCTATGAAATGCTTTGAGCTTGTTCTTTGCAGCAAAAACATGCATTGATGGCATGTCTACTGTTGCCTTGACAAAATTAGAAAATAGATTTTTGGGTCTTTGAAGTTTTTCCTATTTGTCCTCGGTTCTTGTATAATTTCATAATGACTTCTGGGCATGCTAATAACTATTTTTCCTCTGTCTTCTGTCTTTTGTTGGTCCATTTTTAATGCTTGGCCAATATATTTTGTGTGTTATCTAATGTGTGCCTTGTACTCGCTAGTTGTAAAATCTTTCACTCTTGTGCAGATCTATATTTCCTTATTATGTTTGTGCAATTGCTTTTTTCGATAACGCTGAACTGTCCGTATTATTGCAGGTGGCAGCATATGACACTGTAGCAAAGAAAATGTCGTTCTTTGATCCATCTCGTGCTAAGGATTTCCTCTTCATTTCTGGAACCAAGGTATATAACTACATATATCAACTTATTTTTTGTTTGTTAATACTTGTTTCAGGATTGCTGAAGGAGTTTCAGTCTTGAGATCTGTTGGAACTTTTTTCTTGTTACGTAGTAGGCCAACAGATGAAAATGGATTCTACATTTATCACTTTGGCCCAAAATACAAAGAGCTTAACTTCGACATTTATCTCTTTCTCCTAATTGAAAATGAAATTGGAATTCGCGATCTCCTCGAAGCAGGGATCACATGCCTCAGAAGCCTGTGTATTAATGGCCCGTGGGATTTTGGGATTTTGGTAGTCGTTTTCTGGGAGGATGTCTTTCTAGTTTAAGTCAAGTCTAAAATGAAGTAACGGCCTTGTAGACACGAGTCGGGATCTTCTCCTCTTTTTTGCAAAAAATGCTGGTTTAGTCTTTTAGATCAACTGTTGCGAATCCAAGAAAGCGAAAATAGGAGGTTTTTTGAGAATCTATTATCTTACATGCTCAGGTGTCCAAATTTCAAGATATAAAGCGACCAAAACAATAGAGGATCCCTAGTACGGTAGACACTGGCCACTTGAAAAGGGGGGAAAAAAAAGAAGCCCGTGACTTTTTCTTTGGTGCAACTCATTTAATTAACTGAATAAAAGCGTATTGAAAAGGATATGAAAACCAAATACAGTATTACCTTCTATTTACTAATAATGGCTAGGTGACCAGGGACACATATCTCACCAAATGCAAAAATTATTTACATTGAAAAGGATTAAGTTATTCATGATCTTTCATTTCTGTAAATCCTGGCATCCCTAATTCCCTATCAATATTGGTACATTCTAGCTTTTGTGGACTCAATCAAAACTGTGTAATATTTCAGATGCGAACATACGCAAGAACCGGAGAGAATCCTCCTGATGGCTTTATGTGTCCTGGAGGATGGAAAGTACTGGTCAATTACTACGCGAGTCTACAGGAGGAGGAGACTAAGCAGCCAGCTACTGTATCGGCATAGATGCATAAGTTCAGTGTCTTAATATAGTTTGATCTAAGTGATCCGAGTCTCAACACACCACACGGCTACTAGTCGATTAAGCTAGCTTAGGGCTGTCGGAAAATTGTCTGATCAATGAGTATCATGTATTCACGCTTGGTGTTTTGCCTCGAACACTTTTCTTGTTTTCCTTAATTGTAGTTGGTTCCTCCGCCCGCCCCTCATCTTCATGTTCTGCTTTATTTTTTAATTTTTTTTTAATTTTTTGTGGGGGGTGGGGATTTTTCCATATTGCCTAAACGAATGATTTTGAATTTATTCCTGCAGTCTTTGATCACAAGGAGTATCAAGCTATCATATAAAGGTGGTTGATATGATGAGTGATAAAGCTTGTCAACAGTTAAAAAATATTTGGAACAATTTTCAACGGTTTCAGATGATGATTTATTTTAGTCGCATCCTTGCAAATAAGAATTTAGTAGTAGTAGTAGTTGTTATTTCAGATGAGCGTTATAAGGCACGGTTAGTTGCGAAAGGGTTTCACCAACGACCCGACATTGATTTTTCGGAGACTTTTAGTCCCGTGATCCGTCCCACAACGGTCCGAGTCATTTTGTCTTTAGCTGTCACTCAAGGATGGTTGATACTAGAGGTGTTAAAAACTGACCCGATCCGCCAACTCGACACGAAATCGACCCGTTATTAGCGGGTTTGGGTCGAAGGTGTTGACTCGTTTAAGTACACGGGTTGACACGACACGACACGCTTAATAAATGGGTCGGGTCGGGGTTGGAGGGGTTCAACCCGTTTAACTATGCGGGTTGACACAACATAACACAAATTACTCATTTTTCATTTTTTGTATGTAAAAACAATATGACACGCCAACACGACCCGAACTCGACACGGAATAAGAGGATTTGGGTCAAAGCTCTTTGACACTTTTAAGTAAATGGGTTGACACGACACGACACGTTTATTAAACGGGTCGGGTTAGGGTTGAGGGGTTTAACCCGTTTATATAAGCGGGTGACACGAATATGACACGACACGACACGTTTACCAGATCTAGTTGATACGTCAATTGGATATTAACAATGCCTTTCTTCAAGGCTCTCTCAAAGAGGATGTTTACATGTCCCAACCTCCTGGTTTCCTTGATAAAAACCATCTTACCTATGTTTGCAAGCTTCGTAAGGCTATTTATGGGCTCAAACAAGATCCCAAAGCTTGGTATAATGAGCTTCGCGAATATCTCATATCCTTTGGGTTTACTAACTCTGTTGCAGACCCTTCTCTGTTTTTGTATCGTCATCGTGGCACAACCATTTACTTGCTTGTTTACATTGATGATATAATTGTTACTGGTCCTTCACCTAATGCCTTGCAGGAATTTATTTCTGCCATGGCTTCGTGATTTTCATTAAAGGATCTAGGACCCTTGTCCTATTTCCTTGGAGTTGAAGTACTCCCTCATGAGCAGGGTCTTTTTCCGTGGTGACTTACTCACTCATGCAGGTATGTCCAATGTTAAGGCTGTCCCTACTCCCATGGTATCTCATCCTCCTCTCACACTAGCTGCTGGTTGTCCTCTTCCAAATCCAACTGAATACCGAGCTCTAGTTGGTAGTCTACGGTACCTTGCTCTCACTCGGATGGATATTGCTTTTGCTGTAAATCGCTTGTCTAAATTTATGCACCGCCCAACTGACTTACATTGCGCAACCCTTCGCCGGCTTCTTCGATACTTAAACGGCACCATTGATCATGGTTTAATTCTCCACCGTGACTCTCCCCTAAGACTCCATGCTTGCATTGATGCGGATTGGGCCGGTGACCGTGACAATTTTGTGTCAACATCGGGCTACATTGTGTACTAGGGCGCAATCCACTATCATGGAGTTCAAAGAAGCAGCAAGGCATAGCTCGTTCTTCGACTGAAGCAGAATTTCGAGCCGTTGCCTCCACTACTGCCGAGCTGTTATGGTTGCAATCTTTACTCTCTGAATTGCACATTTCATTGTCTATGATCCCAAGCATCTACTGTGACAATCTGAGCGCCACAAACTACTCCATAAATCCGATTTTCCATTCCCGAATGAGACATCTAGCTCTTGCTTTTCACTTTGTTCGTGAGCAGGTGCAACTTGGCCACCAGTACAACATATTCTAGGTGATGATCAGCTTGCGGATACCACAACCAAACCTTTTGCTGTGGCACAATTTACAAATTTAAATTCCAAGCTTGGCCTTGTCAAGAGACCGTCCAGCTTGCGGGGGAATATTAAGGAATAATTAAGATATTCCAAGATATCCTAATTATTCTAATTATATTATGTATATCCAGTATCTTTTGTAATCCTAATTTTCTGTTTTAGTTAACATTCTCTTGTATCTATCTTTAGCAATTCCTTAGCCTAGTTCTTCTACTCTTAACGGCTAGTCTTGTTGTAACATCCCGTCCGATACAAAGAAGAAAAGAGACAATAGTAAATGAAATAAAGCAACTAGTGGTAGCGGAAATACCACTAAGACGGAGATGCTACTCTAAGGAGTAAAATTTAAATTATAAATAAACATAAATCCTTCAAATATCATAATTAACTTCCGAAATCCTATAAAAAGGGAAATGAGGTCCCATACCCTCATTCCAACCAAAGTTCCAAACATTAAAGAAAACTTCAAAAGAAAACTCAAGATTAAGTGATCTAAATCCAAAAGACAATACTAATAATCCATGGTTCAAAACATACGTCAAAACATAAAGGAAAACTACTTAAGACCCACTAAGTAGCTAGTCCTAATCCTTGATTCAAAATGCTCGTCCACTATGACAAGCACCACCTTCTTGCTCACAAGGCCAAAAAGCACATTCCCGGTCCAAACCGTAACAATCCTAAACAGCATCGTCATCTGCATAATAAATCAACAACTTCCACAATGTAACACCTGGCCCAAACCGAACCCTTATTATATTAATAAAACTGGTTTGAGGGGAAATCAACGAGGGTTCGACTCAGACAGAGCGTTACCGCTGCACTCAACTCCATGGAATTAAGTGCAAGGCTAAGTAACCAAAACATATTCATTCCAAACTTAATTAAAAATCCTTACAACCAAATTAAACTTGTTCGTTAAGTACTAAATATTAAGTGTTTCATAGTTCCAGCGGAAGTAAAATATTAAACTAGGTGGATGACAACTTCTAGTTGATCTATCATAATTCCCCTCGATCACCCACCTGCAAATAAACATTGAAAAAGACAAGAGAGACAAGCTCCCAAAAATCAGATTAACTGAGTAATTCGAACTCCACCCCGTAAAGTACTTAAGTTTAAAATACGTTGAAATTATTATGTCAGTCGAGTTGAAAAGCATAGAACATAAATACATATAGTTAATAGGTCACATTAACATAGCAATATTCTATTTCATTTACGGAAGGGAAGGAGAACTCTAGAAAGCCGGTGATGCACAACGTAAACCACTTGCTTAAATAATGTGAGCCGGTGAAACACCACGTAAATCACTCACATAGTGGGCCGGTGATACACCACGTAAGCCACCCACTAAAATAAAATTGGCCATAAAACGGAGTCCCTAGTGTGCACACCCCTTCTAACTTGGAACACATCAAGATAGAAGGAAGACAAATAACAGAAAAATCAGCATAGTAACAAAAGAACCTGTAGGTGGCCGCTGAACCTCCCATACAGGGCAACCTGTTCATCGCTTCTTTCTTTTATTCCACTTTAAGTGATTTATAGTTTTTACTTCAAGTTATCACATATCACATATTCACTTATGCATCATTCATTTAATCGAGAGTGAAAAACCGTTACTCCAATTCCATAACTCATTTCTTACATAGCTAATTCCGATAGCATACCCATATTCTCAACCATCACTTGGTTACATTAACTCATAATTATTTCCATCATCACAATGTCAACTTCCGTTTATAACTTCCATATTAAGAATAACGATTATAATAACCATGTTAAATAATAACGATAATAATAATAACACTGATAATAATAATAATAATAATAATACATAAAACCTATATCGAGAATAAGGATAAAAGATTAAGTCCTTATCGAGTTTATTTACGATGTTAAACAATGTTATAATAGTCATTGTCATAGTCCATAATCCAACTTCCATATTCACGGTTCGGAAATCAAAATCCACACTTGTTATCCATTTTGTCACTCATAATTCATACTTAAAATTTGATAATCATAACCCATAACTAATCCATAATCGATATCCACATAACATGATTAATTCACATAATCTCAAGGTTAAATCGTTTTATTTATACGGAATCTACTTGTGGATGAACATTGGTAATTACCTCTTGAAGCGTGTCCGAAGTTAATCCACGAGTTGATCGCACTCTTGATAATCTTCTTCTACTAGATCGGAGTCTACAATTAAACGAAATCTAAAATTAGATTCCTAAATAACCCCTTATGATTATAAATAAATAACTTAAATAATCTAAATAACTTAAAGAAAATTTTTATTCAAAGAAGTTTATGAATCAAAGTTTATGTTTCTCGAATTTCTAAAAAATATTTTAAGTACTTAAACATTATTTCAACTTTAATATTTATTTAACTTAAACTTTATAAATAATTTAAATAAACAAGAAAATCAACTTCAATATATTTGTTATTTTATTTTAGAAACTTAGAAATATTTTTCAAGTTATGAAAAAGTTAATATAATTACTAATGGAACTAATAAAGTTAAATGGAACTTTTATTTCAATTAAACGAAATAAACTAGTAAAGAAAAATGGGATAATTTAAAGTGTTGGGCTAAGCTAAATAAAATTCAGATTTAAGGGAAGAGGAGTTTGGGATTTGGGTTCATGTAAGTAAGTGAGAGTTTATTTGGGTCATTTGGGTTTAAGTGGAAACAAAATAAGAGAAGGAAATAAAAGAAAAGAAGCAGTAGAGGTAAGAAGAGAAGGAAAACAGAGGAGGGTGTGGCTGCCGGTTTTTTGTGCCGGTTTTCGATGACTTGGCGGCGGAGGGTGGTGCTGGGCATGGCGGCTAACTGGAGGCAGCAAGGGGCGGTTTTTGGGTGGTTTGGGGTCGAAATGGGGAGGTGCGAAGGGGGGTGTGTGTGTGTGGTTGGGGCAGCTGCTGCTGCGCGCTGTGGTGGCCGCGACGGCGTTTGTTGGAAGGTGGTTCGGGTTTTTGGTTGTGGTGGTGTAAGTGGTGGAGCTTTGGGTTGTTTTAATGGTGGTTTTTCTTAATTTTTCAAAACCAAAGAAAAGCAGAATTTTAGAGGGGAGAAAGAAGAGAGTGAAGCAAACCTTGAATGTGATTTGCTTGAGTTCTTGGGTGGGTATAGATGGGGTATATATAGGCCAAATTTCTGATTTTTTGTTTGAATGGGTCAAGCTCCCATTGGTGACGGTGAGATATGGAGGTTGAAGAGAGATTGAATTTTGACTAGAGAGTTGGTCTTGGTCAGATTTTGAGTGAAAAAATATGATATTGCAAGTGGAGAGTTATGAGCTTGCTTGAGGTTTTGGAGAAACCATTTCTATGGTTGTTGGGTGGAGGAGGAAGATGATGATGGATGGTGATAAGTGATAAGTGCTCATGATAGGTTATGGGAGTAATAAGGGCATAAGTTGTAATTTAAATCAAGCTTGTTTAAAAAGTTGTACATCAAATTAGCTAAGTACATCAAATGACATTTTAATGAATTAAATTTCAAAATGCTTCTTTAAAATAATTTCAATATGAAATAATAACATTAGTAATAGAAATAATATTATATCATTACAATTATAAACGTTTTTCAAATAATTTAAAATAATTCGAAATAAATCAAAAAAAATTCATATTGATACGTTTTTAATTTAAATAAAATAATTTATTAATTTATCAAAATTCGGGGCATTACACACAATCAGTGGGGAGTAACTAGCAGTTCTCCCAGCCCAAACAGGAACAAATAATAAACTTAAAGAAAGGAGAAGCACGCCAAAGACATACATCACAAGAAATATAATCAAAACATGCAATACATGATACAACAAAACATAAGCACCAAACATGCATAAAGAGAAAGCTCAACACCAATAATCAAGTCAAACTAACGCAACCAAGCACATATCAATTCAAAGACAACAGACCATACCGCCTGTGAGTAGACTCATTGGACCATACCGCCCAAGGCCTACGTTGCATAACCGAGGACCATACTGCCCGTTCGATCAGCTGCATATCCGAGGACCATACCGCCCGTTCCGGATAGCAAAAGTCAACGGATCATACCACCCGTGAGTGAACCAATGGACCATACCGCCCATTGTTAAGTAACCAAATCCTAGGACCATACCGCCCTCATGATAATCAAACAAATTCCTAGGACCATGCCGCCCTTAGGATCAATCAAACACAAAGAGCGATGTATACACGACAAGGCATCCATGCGTATCAATTCCATAAGACAACAAATCAAACATGTTGAGGCGTATAACACAAAAACGTTATCTGAGTTCGGGTATGAAGTCAATTATTACTAATTCACAATATTCCCCGTACATAACTCTTGGCGAAGAGATGCTAAGGACAGTATTATCCTCCCCCAAGCATTTCAACATCTACAACTTAAAGTATAGGCCCACAACACTCAACAAACCGAGAAACAACCAAAACTACCCAACCAACTAGGGTACGTTCCCTTAATAAAGCAACTCAACCAACTCAAACGTACTCTAACATGCTTAACATACATGCATAAGCCCAACACTAAACAAATAAACATGTTGTAAGCTCAAAGGAAAAATATTCACAAAAACGCAAACAAATGGGCAGACTGCGGTCGCGGGGCGTGACCAAGGCATCGCGAGTCGCGAGCTGCCACTGCTCGTGGCCTACGGCTGTGCTCGTATGCACTCACCTCGTCCAACCCAAGTACGTCAATGCTCAAGCAACGATCCCCACATCAATACACACCCATAGTCATCCAAGACAACACCCTAGCATGATACTAAGCATCATCAACAACCAAAACTCAAACTCCAACAATCAATCAAGTTACTCCAATCAACATAAAAACAACAACATCACACTTGACAAATTGACTAACATGAACTAACAACATGAACATAACCACGCGTTCAACACATGAAAATACCACAACACAACCTTCCTAATCATGATACTACACTAAACCATAATCATACAATCATCCAAGTTCCACCTAACATGAATCTAAGTTCTCTAACACGATTCTAACAAACCTAAGTTCAAAATCTATTCCCTATCGAACTAGAAAAATGCTAGTTACCTTATTCTTCGCGTGGAAGTAGTAGAACGCTCGATTGAAGTTTAGACACCTTGAGAATTGTTACCACCTTCGTCTCCTACGATCACAATCACAACGAACTCAACAAATGCTTGAAAACCGGTGCGAAAATAGCTTGAAACCCAAGTAGTAAAACTGATTTTGTGTGAGAAAATGGTGACGAATGCAAAGGAATATTTTCCTCTCTTTTTCTTATGGGGGGTGTGTGAATGGAGGGATGGATAAGGGAGTAAAATCCTGATTTAGTTTACAGCAAAAGGGAGTGAGGGAATGGTGTTTAAAGGGGGTGTTAAATGGACTCATAATGGCCATGATGAGGGGACATAATGAGGGTGAGTGAAGAGGTTAACTCTTGAGTGGTTTAACATTACAAAGGGCTGTCCAAAACTCTTCATAAACCCATAGCAAACCATAACTTTCGGACCCCTTAAGTGAGTAGCAAAATGTGCGCAAACTCAAGTACAATGTATGTTTCAAGAATAAAGTACGTCGCTTAAAATAAATATATATAAATAAATATTTTTATAAATAAAAATTATAAGTACCAACGTAATATAAATACGTATTTACCAAGCTATCACATTACGCATTTCGCACATAAACGAGCGCTACATTGCCCGTTAAAATAATTGACGCAAATATGAGCATTGCTCGTATACTTCACAATGCTACAATTAAATTCAAATTTTATATTATATATAAAATATATAAATATTATAAAAATAAAAAGTAGATATAAAATGTAATTATTTAACGGAAATATATTTACAAACAGAATTTATCGTCAACAATAGTAATAATTAACGCGCGAAAATTTCAGAGAAATTCGGGGTGTACTCTCTAGATTTTCCTTTGCCTATTTAAGCTAGGCTTGTTAATTAATAAAATTTATTCACAAAAATTACATCTCTTATGATAAATGCCTAATTATGAAACTGAGGAAGTATAAATTATATCTCTTATGATAAATGCCTATATTAGTGGTAGATCACATGCGTATCAATTACATCTCTAGATTTGTTCTTGTACACTTTGAAAAAAATATAAAAGAAGATTGGTAGATCAATAGTGGTTACTATGTTAATGTTGCGAGCATTGTGAAGCGGAGGAAGTATAAATTATATTTTTGAGAATATATTAGTTTTTGAATAATATAATTTATACTTCCTCCCTTCACAATGCTCGCAACATTAACATAGTAACCACTATTGATCTACCAATCTTATTTTATATTTTTTTCAATGTGTACAAGAACAAATATAGCCAAGTGGGGTCTTATGTGATTCGTCTTAATGCATACTAATATAATATCAACTTTTTATAACTTTTACTTATCAATAATTAGAGATAATAATGTCCAAAGTATTGCATTGGACAATGTGCAAACAAGAAACGTTGCGAGTATTGCGAAACGGAGGAAGAATTAGTTTGACCCCTTTAGTTATAATTTCGTCCAAGATGTTGTTTTCGCTGACATCTCGAGATAGTTTAAGGACGAGTTGTTAAAGATGAGGTAACATGGTCATGTGAAACCTTTATAAACTAGCGATCTGCGGGAGGCAACCCATAGTCTCTTTTTACTTCTCCTCTTTTTAGCTAGACTTTCGTAGTTTGTAACTTAGTGAAAGAGCGAGCGAGTACTAATCATTATCTAGAGTTGTGTAAGCGTGTAGGAACTATGGCTTTGGGTTAGGACACCCCGAAGAAAACGAGCAAAGTGAAGGAATTACGTCCTCAACTCTAATGCAATTACTAAATATAATGTGGATCATATGATGGAGATAATAATTCATTTAATTGGGTCGTCTTTACGTCTTACAAGAGAATGCTACAGACCTTTGGGTTAGTAAATAATAAACCCGAGCCCACTTTAATGGATCTTGCAAGGTAACACCTAATATTTGGATTAATTAAAGAAAAACCTAGAGCCCATAAAGGCTCTACGGTGGCCAGCCAAAGATGGAGAAAAAAGATTCCTATATAATTATCAAGTAATCAGAAAATAAGATACATAGCTCTCAATATTTTCTCCCTACTCTTTCTCTCTGCCTCTGAGCATTGTTTCCTGCTAACTGAGCAGTCAGAGACTCGAAGAGTTTGATATGAGTTTTCTTACCTCTTTGCGTCTCCTCGTGATTTTTCTACATAGTCAGTATCAGCTTCATAAGGTCAGAATTGGTAGGCTCTTAGGAGGCTACATTTTGTGGTGGTGGTGTGACACGGTCGTTGCACGTGCCAAATATAAACCTAACTTAGTCTAGTTTAGGGCAAGAAAGTGGTCGATTCCACAAGGAAGCAAAGATTAGCAAGGTTTGAAAGTAATTAAGCGAGCTAAGCCTATTTTGGTGATTTTTGAGATTAATTGATCAACTACGAAAACAAGAACTAATTAGCTAACAATTAAACTAAATGATTTGGGTTTAACAATAGTAAGAAGACACTAGGGATAGGGGAATCACTAGTTAACCAATTGCCAACCTATTCGTCAAGCCAAGGGGATTCATTAGGATCAACTCCGTAAGGTCACTCATATGTTTCCTAATTACTCTCTCGAGCTAATTAGGAGGACTTAATCAGCCAATTTTACCTATTCTCATGGTAAAATCAATCGATCAAGTATTTTCACAACTCGTAGCGATTCGATTAAGGTCCTAGGAAGCCTAACACCTATTCTCATGGTGAAGTCAACCTATTGACTAACCTAAGGTCCGCCAAAAGCTTCATTCTCAATCCTTCACTTTGATCCCCTAATCTAATTCAATTGATGATCAAGCAATTAAACAAGCAATTAAATAGGTTAGTCGACCCGATTTCTCCTAAATCTAACCCCCTAGTAAGCTTTTGGGGGTTCGGCTCGTCCGACCTAGTTCCCATCCCCTTCCCCTAGCTGAAATTACTCTAAAGCCATTAAAGAAGCAAAATAAAAAGCTTGAGGTATCAAATGAAGATCAACAATGGTGGAAAACATTATAAATGAGCTAAACATCAACTAGCTTGACACTAATCAAAGGCTAAAACAAGATAAGCAAGTAATAAGGCAAAATAAAGCAAAGAGATAGAAGAAATACTCTAAATAGATGAACATCAAATGAAAAACTCCATGGAAATACCTTCAAAAAAGCTTCAAATGGTTCAAGATGTACTTTATCTCTCTAAAAACTACTTCTCTCTCTGAAGTTCTACAATTAAGCTAATAATGATTCAGAAATTAAGAGGATATCTTAAGATTGTTACAAAATTAGATTTATACCCCGTCGAAATAAGAGCAAGAGCTGTAAAACACAAAATAAAACTACAGACCCTGGGCCATGGAGCGCCCGCTCCTCGCGACATGGACGCCGCTCCCCCGCCGCCGCTTCCTTTTCGTCGCTCCTGGGTCGCTGTTCTGTTTCTGTCTTCATTTCTTGACCCATGGACGCCCGCTCCCCTGTTACAAACTCTTTTTTTTGCCTGATAACCAAAAACACTCAAGGCGAATATTAGATGGGGAGGGGTATGCATATGTATGCATGAATGACCTATATACATCCTAACTATATGCAAATGAGCTAAACTAGATGTTAAACACGAGATAATAAGAAATGAGGAAAAAGGGAAGGAAAAGGAAATTAAATGACCTAAAATGCATCTAAATGCCCTAAAACTACATGCAAATAAGTGAACCTAAAAGTCCATATCATGGTAGAAGAAAGAAGAAGAATTGCTTACTTTTGGGTAATTTGGGCAAGTTGGGTCTCAATCATTGTTGTGAGCTTGCATTTGTTGTAAGGAAGAGTGAACATCCCTAACTTCATATCATTATCGGCATTGGTCTTGGTTTGTTGGGCTAGGAAGAAGTTGAAGTGTAGACTCGAGTGATGAAGGCTTGGGTGTGTTAGGCTCAAAGGGTGGTCTTTGTTGTGGTTGGTTGAAATTGGGTGGTGAAAGTTGGAGGGCAGTTGTTGTGATTTTGTGGTGGGGGATGTTTCCATGTTCCTTGAGAGGGGTTGTTCACCTCCTTTGGTTGTTGAAGTTTGAAGGCCCCCATTGTCTTTTTCCAACCCATGCTACATGTTCCGTAGATCCTCCACAATAAGAGCATGCATGATCATTGCCTCCACAAATTTCACAGAAAGCTTGGGAAGGTGGTTGGCTTAGGGATGCAAGTTCACCTTCTCAAGTTTCTTAGCTAGAGTGCCTAGCTTAGCATGCATATGATCCATGGCCTCCGCATCATACTTCCCTTTACCACTAACCTTCTTGCTTGTAGACCTTGTGTTCCCAAGGTAGTGCCTCACAACCTCTTCTATGGTGGGCTCAATATCTTCAACCCGTACCTTGGTGAGTTGAGGCCCGCTCCGGAATCAAGACTAGCTCTAGTGCCGGGAAGCAACCCATCACCGGCTTTGCATCAACATCCATTGACTATACCCATGGTGCGGACAAGCCATTCGGAGGTCTTTGAACCTATCATTACCTCGTTTCAAACTTTCATCTTCATCTTGTATGAAATTAGAGATCTTCCTTCTAGTCTCGGGAGTCTTCTCTTGGGAGTAGAACTCATCAACAAAAGCCGCCGTTACTTGTTGATAGTAAAGGAATTGGGAGGTAGAATTGTTTAGCCACTTCTTGGCTTTCCCGGCGCAGAAATGAAAAAGATTAAACCTCACGAACTCTTGAGTAACATTATTTTGCTTGGCCGTAGCACAGCTCAAGGAAGTTCGCCAAATGGTCAAGTGGACACTCATGAGCACATCCACCATAAGGCTCTTGTGATCATTCTAATCGAGTGTAGGAAGAACTCAAAGTTAGCGGTTGTTATCGGCCTCTAGAGATCCCAAACTTTTGATCTCAAATGCTTGGGAGCAGCCATAGTCTCAAAGCTCTTGGAGCAATTGGATCCTCACTTGTGTCTAGAGAAGTTGAAGAACGAGATTGATCTTCCTCAAACACCTCCCCCGGTTGCTCCTCACTATTAGATAGTACCCTTGGTTCGAAAAATCCTCCTCAACTCCGTAAGTGCCCTTAAGATTGTGGTCAATTGGAAGCAATGGATACCGTAACCTTCTTGACATGCAAATACAAAAGCTCAAGGGAGAAATTAAGTAACACAAGACACCACCAAGTAGTAAGCAACCAATTGGTAACCTAGAAAACAAAAATTAGAAAAAGGGAGGAGGAATAGACTTGACTTAGACTCAAAAATCACAATTCAAAGCAATGTAATCCGTTGCCTCCCCGGCAACGCGCCAAAAATTTGATACGGTCGTTGCACGTGCCAAATATAAACCTAACTTAGCCTAGTTGGGGCAAGAAATTCGATTCCACAAGGAAAGCAAATATTAGCAAGGTTTGAAAGTAATTAAGCGAGCTAAGCCTATCTTTGGTGATATTTGAGATTAATTGATCAACTAAGAAAACAAGAACTAATTAGCTAATTAAACTAAATATTTGGGTTTAACAATAGTAAGAAGACACTAGGGATGGGGGAATCACTAGTTAACCAATTACTAACCTATTCGTCAAGCCAAGGGGATTCATTAGGATCAACTAAGGGACTAAGGTCACTCATATGTTTCCTAATTACTCTCGAGCTAATTAGGAGGACTTAATCATTTAATTTTACCTATTCTCATGGCCAAATGGTTAGTCAATGTTCCACAATTCGTAGCGATTCGATTAAGGTCATAGGAAGCTAACACCTATTCTCATGGTGAAGTCGACCCTATTGACTAACCTAAGGTCCGTAAAAGCTTCATCTCTCAATCCTTCACTTTTGATCCCCTAATCCTAATTAAATTGATGATCAAGCAATTAAACAAGCAATTAAATAGGTTAGTCAGCCCAATTTCTCCTAAATCTAACCCCTAGCTTGACTTTGAGGTCAACTCATGATCGACCTAGTTCATCCCATTCCTACAGCTAAGTATCCAAAAGCCATTAAGAAGCAAAATAAAAAGCTTGAGGTATCAAATGAAGATCAACAGTGATGGAAAACATTATAAATGAGCTAAACATCAACTAACCAACACTAATCAAAGGCTAAAATAGGATAAGCAAGTAATTAGGCAAAATAAAGCATAGAGATAGAAGAAATACTACATAGATGAACATCAAATGAAAAACTCCATGGAAATACCTTCAAAAAGCTTCAAATTGATTTCAAGATCTACTTTATCTCTCTAGAAACTACTTCTCTCTCTAATTAAGCTAATAATGATTCAGAAATTAAAAGGATATCTTAAGATTATTCTGAAATTAGATTTATACCTTGTAGAAATAAGGGCAAAATCGTAAAACTATGGAGCCTAGGCCATGGACACCCGCTCCTTGATAGGATTTAGTCGTATCACCTAATCAAAGATAAACCTATAGTCCTCTAACTATGGTAGTCAATGGAAGCAGAATTCGAATCCACAGGAGACGAAGTTTCTAAATTAATATTCAATCAAATCAGCTACTTCAGATGAAATCAGGGAAGAATTAACTGAACTAAAAATTAAACTAAAGAAGACAAATTAAATCGAGGAATTAATATGGACTAAAAACCTACGGTATTAGGTCGGTCCATAAAGTACTTATACCAATCAAATAGAGATCGATTACTATCAAAACCTAAGTCGAAGTCGGGGGATTAGAGCATGTGTTGAGCTATGGTTGAAACTCAACGCTCATTGTTCAACATACGCCGCATGTTCACTAACGTAATCAGAACTACTGATGTGTCCTAGGCCTCTAGTCGTAAGACGGATCTGTGCAAACAACTAACCACAAGCAATCAATGAGAGTGTACACTGGCATTAATTACACAACAAGAGCAGACCACATCACAATCACCCTAATCAAGCCCTAGAAAATGGTGAAAATCACAGTCACAATCATGGTATAAACATGGTTTTCCTATCTAAAACCCTAGAAGGGAGCCACTCACTCATAATCGAATTAAACAACAAAACTAATATGAAACCCTAACAATTGCATCATGAATAATTAAATACTTAAGCTAAACAATCAAAATAATAAAAGAGATTAGGGTAAAGAGGAATACCAATTGACGAAAAGCAGGAACTTTTATTGAAATCGAATAGGTTCAATCACCTTTAGGGTAATCTAAAGTGTTTTAACTAAGCTAAGAACAATGAAGAATAAACTAGGTCTAAAGCCGTCAAAAGATGTCTCTAAAATAATGAGGTAAGGTGTTTATAATACCCCTCAAGTCTAGCTAAAAAAACTGAATTAAAAGACAGATCCGCGATAAAATTGCACAGGACCCGATCGGGCCAAAGGCCACCTGATCGGGCCCGAAGTAAAACAGCACCAGCTTCGATCTCCTGGTCAGCGTAGCATGGGCGACGAGTGTAGGCAAAGAGGGTGGAACGACCCGATCCAGCGCCCGATCGGGTCTGTGATCGGGTCGGCGAACAAGGCCCAATGCTTCGCCTGTGGGGCCCGCAGCAGCAGCTCGGGTGGAGGGGACCCGATCGGGTCGGGCAACGGGTGCTCGATCGGGTCTGGGGACATAGTTCTCGCCCGATCGGGTCGGGCAACAACACCCGATCGGGTCCATACACTATACCCGATCAATTTATTTGGGCTTCGATCTGGCCATTTCAACCCGATCAGGGTACGAAAATCTCCTTTTTGGCTGCGGGGCTCTTAATTCTTCACGTTTAGAGGTCTTGGGACCTCCTAAACTACCACGTAAAGCTCGTGAGCCATCTAAATGCCTCGTAACATCTCGTAAAGCCGTGGTTGCTTCCAAGTAGCTCGGGAATAGGGAGAAAACTCAAAACCTGCAATTCACACTAAAACCAGGAACCACAACTATCATTTTTTAGTTAGCATACAAATAGCTACCAAAATGGGTGAATACATAAATTAAGCTTGTAAATAAGGGAGAAAAGTCTATATAAATCCGTGATATCAAACTCACCCAAACTAAACCTTTGCTTGTCCTCAAGCAAACGAACATGAACATGGAATAGATTGCCTACTTCATAGATAAAAATCAATCAAAGCTCAAAACATTTTCAAGACTAAGAATCGTTCGAGCAGGCATAATTCAAGTTTGACTAATCAAATTCATCCAACCACCAATCATCCGAGCAATTTATCAAATTCGAAGCATCTGAACGTAAAGGTCTAGAAAAGGCTCTCGGATAGGTGTCGCTCCTAATTACGCTGTGGCAGGCAAAGAATATGCCCAAGCTGCTCACCAACGCGACCATAAATACCTTTCCCTCACACTCTCATGTGAATACGAAGGTTCGACGCCGCTCGTCCTAGTCAAGTCGACTCGAATAGCAATACTCTTTAACTTTGACAACTGACTCGAAAACAATCAAATGAACACTGCAGACATGAGCTCGAGAGGACTTTAGAGGGTTGTAATGGGGCTTAGGTAAGGGTAGGGAATACTTTTGGGTAATGTGGTGGAAAAACCAAGAAAAGGGGAACATGAATCATTCAAACAAGGCAAAAAATAGCCTACACAACTCAGCAAAACACCATAAAAACCACGTAAAATAACTTGACTCTCATAAATCAATGACAAACTCATAACAAACCCAAATTTCAAACAATGAGCGAAATTTTTCTTTAAGAACGTGCGTGAATGAAAGAACTTCGAATTCTTTTGAACTTTTATTTCATTTTATTTCATTTTTCTGAACTTCGTTCACGCAACTCTAATTTCGCTTTTCTTTTCTTTTCTACTTTCAATCCACAACAAACACTTTTAATTCCTCAACAACGAACGAACCATGGAAACCAATTTCAAACTCAACCCGGCCACAAAAACTCCCCAACTAGGCTTGGAAATAATATCGAAACAAAGGCCATGGGCTCATAATAAGGGTTTCGTAACATGAAGCAAGGTCATTAGGCTCAGCGGGGCTAAGGAGGATAAAAGTATATCAAAAATTCACTCTGAAGCTCAAGAATAAGACAAAAGAACGCCTCTATCACAGCAAATGCTACAAGTCATCGAAAATCAGACAAGTACGAAGTCAAAGTCAAGATCAATCCACTAAAGAGGAACTAACACACAAGAATAGACTGGATAATAATATGAATCCAATAGGCTACAAAGAGGCCTCACAGTCTAACCAATTCAGGTATGCAGCACAAAGTGGTCTAATATAATCAAAATGCTCGAAATCATAGCAATCAAACATCAAATCATAGCCTCAAGATCACAAATGCCCAGCTATCCAGAAAACAAAGTCAAATCATTTTCAAATAGAGCACAACAAGGGGCACAGGGAGGCAACTAAACCAGTCATGGGAACCATATTTTTTTGATTTTTCAGTATTTTTCGAAAGCAGTAAATCTATCCTAGAAAGCAGTAAAAGAGATAGGGAATACAAACAGAACTCCTCCCCAAGCTGAACTTGGCAGTGTCCTCAATGCCAAAAGGTGATAAGGACTATGCTAAGAGGAAAAACAATGTTAGTACCCTCACTCTCGCTCACAAAAGGAGAAAAATAAAAAGAAAAGGAAAAAGGGAAAGAAAAATACGAGTTGCCTCTCGCACAGCGCTGGTTTATAAAGGTCCCGCACGACCATAATCCTCCATCTCTCAAATAGGAGGGGCTTGGCAATGAGTGCCACCCTCATCAAACATCTTTCTCCTCCAAATGTTCTTGATAATGCCTCCAGACGGTGAGGCAACCTTAGGTGGAATTGGAACCTTCTCCACACCTACTTCATCCAAAACCTCATCCCTGCAACAAGATTGTTCAAGCATAGGTGCCTTAACAGCATTGGTTAGTTTAAAAATCACTTTATCATCACCAACACTCAGAGTTAAAGACCCAGACTTGACATCAATGACAGCACCAGCAGTACACAAAAACGGCCTACCCAAGATAATAGGAATCTGGGCATCCTCATCCATATCTAACACCACAAAATCAACAGGAATATAGAATTTCCCAACCCTAACAGGAACGTCCTCTAAAACACCTAGAGGGTATTTTATAGAACGATCCGCCATCTGTAAAGTGATTTGTGTGCATTTAAGTGCTCCCATGTTCAGTTTCTTATAAACAGATAATGGCATAACAGAAACAGAAGCACCTAAATCACACAAAGCCTTATCAATAAAAATAGGTCCAAGATGGCAGGGTATAGAAAAACTACCAGGATCTTTTAACTTTGGTGGGGTTTATTTTGAATAAAAGCACTACACTCTTCAGTAAGAGCGACACGTTCTACCCCACCAAAGTCTCTTTTCTTAGTGATCATGTCTTTCAGAAATTTGGCATAAACAGGCACTTGGGTAATTAAATCTGTGAATGGAATCGTTACCTCAAGGTTCTTGACCATAGCCAAGAACTTACCAAACTGCTGATCGACCTTTGATTGTTGCATCCTGTGAGGAAAAGGTAGCCTTGGTGTAAAAGGCGTTTCAGAAACCTTCTCCTTTTTCTTCCCTGTCTGTTCAGCTTCTGCAGACAAATCGACTTCAGACGTCGAATTCTTTCTTTTCCTTCCTCTACCACCCTCTTCTTCCCTGCAGTTGGGGTAACCTCATCAATGGGCACTGGAGGGGCATCATATGCAATGCCACTACGAAGAGTGATGGCATTCACATGTTCTCTCTGAACTGGGTTGCCCTGGCAATTGTCCCTGCTGCCTCTGTGCATTAGTTTCTGCCAATTGAGCAACTGCTCAAGAAGTTTGATGTGCTTCTCTTGAGCCTCTGAGCTCCTCATTGGCTTTCTGCATAGTGCATAGCCTGTCTCTCTTGGGCTCTTTGTGCCTCCTCATTTGCCTTTTGCATAGACAATATCAGTTTCATCAGTTCAGATATGGGAGGCTCTTGTGGGTTATTGTTTTGTGGAGGTGGGGTGGGAAATTTTGTGGAGTTTGGAAGTTATTGGGATGATGGAAGTTTTGTGGTGGTGGTCTTTGAAATTTTGTGGGGTTTGATGGTATGAGGGTTTGGGATAGTTTTGTGGAGGTGGAGGTTGATGGTTTTGTGGGTTTTGGTAGTTATGTGGAGGGGGAAGGTTTGTGGTCTTTGTTGGAAGGCATTTGCCTGCTCCATCTGAAATTGACTGAACTGACAGTCATGCCCAAAGTGACCCTGAACACCACATACCTCGCAGTAAGATGAGGTAATGGGTGCTACTGCAGACATAGCATTGATACTCAAAGGAGGTGCTGCTGAGGAAAAGGAACTGAAGGTGTTAATCTGCTGACTCAGCTTCGCCATCTGCGAAGTCAATAATGCAATGGCATCTACCTCCAGTACCTTCTTCGTGAGGCTTCGGGAAGTGGAATGATCATTGGCTGCGAGGTTTGATAGAATTCATAACCTCATCAACTTCCTTATCAGAAAAACTCCTCCTGCAGACGAATCAACAATACTCTTCGTCTGAGGCTGCAGACCATTGTAGAATGTCTGCGTCAAGAACCATTTGTCCATGTTGTGGTGTGGACACTCTCTCTGTAAATCTCTAAACCTAGCCCACGCTTCCCGTAATGTTTCATCAGGCTCTTGGGAAAACGTGGCTAGTTTATTTCTGATTTCTGCTGTTTTAGTAGGTGGGTAATACTCTCTCAGAAATGCAGCAGAAATCTCACTCCATTCAGTTTCTTCACATCGTTCAACCATTTCTGGGCTCTATCTCTCAGTGAAAACTCGAACAACATGACTTTGAGTTGATCTGGAGTGACGCCGGCATGTTTAACGGTTCGACAAAGTTGTTGAAACCGTTGCAGATGATTTGCCGGATCTTCAGTAGGATGCCCACCAAACTGATTTTGCTGGACCATGCTGATGAGTCCAGGCTTAATTTCGAAATTTGCCGCGGCAATGGTGGGCATGGTAGGTCCAGTGGAGAGACCATCTGGGTTGGGCACCCCATATGACTTCAGTGATTTTGACATAACTGAACTCAAGGTGTCTGTTCCAGAGGTGTTCAGCTGAACAGACTGCTTTTCTTTCTGCTTTTTCTTTCGGATCCGCCTGATTGTCCTAGTAAGATCGGGATCCGCTGGAATGGGGAACCGTTTCTTTGAGACCTGGGCATACAAAAGAAACAAAAAGCAGTAAAACGTACCTCAATTGGAACAATGAAGTTCCAATGAGGTACAGAGAAGTAGACCAAATAACCAAATAAAAACTTAGAAAACTAGCCGTCTCCCCAGCAACGGCGCCAAAATTTGATAGGATTTAGTCGTATCACCTAATGAAAGATAAACCTACAGTCCTCTAACTATGGTAGTCAATAAGCAGGGTCGAATCCACAAGGAGACAAATTTCTAAATTAATATTCAATCAAATCAGCTACTTCAGATGAAATCAGGGAAGAATTAACTGAACTAAAAATTAAACTAAAGAAGACAATTTAAATCGAGGAATTAACTATGGACTAAAAACCTAGAAATTAGGTCGGTCCACCATGCTTATACCAATCAAATAGGGTCAACTACTATCAAAACCTAAGTCAAGAGTCGATTAGAGCATGTGTTGAGCTATCGTTGGACTCAACGTTCATTTGTTCAACATACGATGATGTTCACTAACGTAATCAGAATTATTTGATTTGTCCTAGGCCTCTAGTCGTAGCACCTGATCCGTGCAAACAACTATTAACCACAAGCAATCAATGAAATTGTACACAACCATTAATTACACAACAAGAGCAGACCACATCACAATCCACCCTAATCAAGCCCTAGAAAATGATAGAAATCTAAATCACAATCACGGTATAAACATGGTTTTCCTATCTAAAACCCTAGAAAGAGAACTATTCACTCATAATCGAATTAACAACAACAAAACTAATATGAAACCCTAACAATTGCATCATGAATAATTAAATACTTAAGCTACCAATCAGGAGACACAAAGAGATTATGGTATAAAGGAATACCAATTGACAGAGCAGGAACTTTTATTGAAATCGAATAGGTTCAATCACCTTTAATCTAATCTAAAGTGTTTTAACTAAGCTAAGAACAATGAGGAATAAACTAGTCTAAAGCTGTAAAAAGATGTCTCTAAAATAATGAGGAAAAGGTATTTATAATACCCCTCAAATTCTAGCTAAAAAAACTGAATTAAAAAGACGAATCCGCGATAAAATTGCACAGGACCCGATCGGAGCGAGAGCCACCGTCAGGCCGCGCACAACAGCACGAGCTTCGTTCTCCTGGTCAGCGTAGCATCAGCAGCAAGTGTAGGCAAAATTTGGGCCAACCCGATCCAGCACCCGATAGGGTCTGTGATCGGGTCAGCAGCGAACAAGGCCAACGCTTCACTTTTGATACGCGCAGCAGCAGCTCGAGTGGAGGACCCGATGGGTCAGGCAACGAGTGCCCGATCGGGTCGTGGAGACCTCTTCTCGCCCGATCGGGTCGAGCAACGCTTGCCCGATCGGGTCCGCAACTTCTATACCCGATCAATATATTTCCGCCCGATCGGGCCATTTCTGCCCGATCAGAGTACGAATTCTCCTTTTTGACTCTTTGGCACTTAATTTTTCACGTTTAGAGGTCTTGGGACCTCCTAAACTACCCATAAAGCTCGTGAGCCATCCTACGTGCCTCGTAACATCTCGTAAAGCCGTGGTTGCTTCCAAATGGCTCGGGAATAAGGAGAAAACTCCCTAAAACCTGCAATTTAACACTAAAACACAATACCACAACTATATACGATAGTTAGCATAAAATAGCTCCCAAGAGCTCCAATGACGCACAAATTAGCTTGTAAATAAGGGAGAAAAGTCTATATAAATACGTGATATACTCCTCACAACATGGAGCGCCGCTCCTCATCGCTCCTGGGTCGCTCCAAGTTCCTGATTCTCTGTCTTCATTTCTTGACCCATGGAGCGCCGGCTCCCTGTTATAAACCTCTTTTTTGCTTGATAACCTTAAAACACTCAAGGCAAATATTAGATGGGAGGGTATGCATATGCATATGCAACAACCTATATACATCCTAACTATATGCAGATGAGCTAAACTAGATGTTAAACACGAGATAATAAGAAATGAGGA
>CANSGD010000601.1:0-162677 GCA_947645195.1 Patellifolia procumbens
GGAGTTGCTTGGATGAAAACAGAATTGTGAAAAAAAAAAAAAACAAAGCATTTCAGCAGATCTTCATATTTAAAATACTTTTAGGCAAAATCAAAAAGAAATAAGGAGGAGAGTGAAGGTTTTTTTTGAAGAACAGAGGAGAGTGATTTGGGAGAGAGAGAGTGAGAGAGAGTGAGAGAGTTTAGGAGAGCGACGAGTGGCTGTGTGAGACTGAGAGATAGGGTAGGGTTATTTTAGGTTTTTTTTGTCTTTTTTACTACCGGTAGGGTTATTGGATGAGGTTTTTATTGTTTTTTTGGGAATAAAATGGGAAGTACAGTTTATTAATGAGGGTAATTATAGGAAAAAAATAAAGCTCTATAAATGAAAAGTTTTTGGAGTGGGAAGAATTTTTGAGACACTCTAAAATGAAATATGGGAAGATCAGTATAGGACGGAGGGAGTAGGCTGTAAAGCAAGGAAAAAATCTTGTTCTCAAATCGGACCCCTAATCAGGTTCGGGTTCGACAAAAGCCGATCAGGTCGCCATCTGTGAAGTCATAGTGAGAGGAGGAGTATAGGTTAGTGTGCCAGACAACTTAGCGAGTCAGGTCACAAACAATTTGTCCTCCTAGTCCCAATTCAAGATGTTCTAGATTTCTCGTCTTTTGTGGGGATCTTTGATGTGATCGCCAAATTGCTCTTCTGAGTTCTTACTTGCTCGCTATTCCTACCTGCTTCTATTCTATTCCTCTTCCTTCGTAAACCTCTCTTTCTCTCCTCACAAAATTATTGCTTTTTTACTTCAGTTTCTCTGGTTTTTAGGTTTATGTCTGATGATGCAGCTAATCATTCATTGTTGAAGAGACTAGTTTCTGTGACGTTCCTTGCTTGTTTTCTGAAAGTACTTTAACGCTGAATCAGCGTTGGTTAAGTTCTGCTTGAACTTGTTTTATTTGTTAGTGCAGATACGTTTTTGGTGGCCCTTCTGATCAACTAATAATAATCAATGGACTGGTTGCTAGTTCATTAAATGAAGAGAATATGGAGTCTCAACGTGTGGATGTGTTGAGTGCAATTACTCCTTTATTGGAGTTATTAGAGCCTGACAATGATAGGATTAAGCTCTCTCACGTTTCAAAATGATTCCGAAAGCGACTTTCAAGCTTCTTGAAAGCTTGTACTTGCTTTTTTCTTGCCATACTTGATCTTTACTGATCTGGGTCAATCTATTACCCTTCAAGGAATTTCATCCAATTGGTTCATACCACTTAGTGTTGTGCTTAGTACCCTAATTGGGTGTTTGTTAGGATACCTAGTAGTACTTTATGTCATCCTCCTCCTGAATTTAACAGATTAACAAGTATAATGACTGGGTTTGGAAATACAGGCAATCTACCTCTTGCAATTGTGAGTTCAGTATGTCATAGTCTGTGCAATCCTTTTAGGTCTAATTGTAATCGAAAGGGCGTAGCTTATGTCTCTTTTGCCACAATGGAGTTGCTGTTGATTTGTATTTATGCCCTTGTTTACCATATGATGGAGCCTCCAATCAGATATTATGAAGTTGTGCAAGAAAGTTGTGAAAGTGAGCAAGAGGAATCTGCGACTTCAGTGCACCACTTCTTGAAGAGCCCGAGTGGCCTGGATTCCCATGACAAAGAAGGCGAACATTCTGGAGCCCCGTTTATAGCCAAGGATTTTTGGAGGCATCTCAAGTCTCTCGAAGGTTGCCTGAACTTGATCACAAAGATGAAGCAATGACGAGAGGCAATACACCCACTTCCGTCAAGCTGTTTTGCTACTCCTAGGGTTGTTAGAAAGATCAAGGTTGTTGCTAGCAGACTCCAATTCAGCACATGCTTCAACCACCAACAATTGCCTTCTTTATTTGCTATAATTGTTGGAATGGTACCTAATCTTGCAGACTTTATATTTGGAACTGATGCCTTACTTGTCATTCGTGACTGATAGTCTAGATATTTTGGCGGAGTTATGGTACCAGCAGTGATGCTTATGCTTGGAGGTATGCTTTCTGAAGGGACAGGCAAGTCCTAGCCTTGGGTTTCAGACAACAATTGGTATCATAGTGGCACGGCTACATAGTTCTTCCTTTGGTTGGGAGTCGAGGTGTTGGCATTGGCTTGTTGCTTAAACATGATTCCTATGGGCGATCAAATGTACTTGTTTGTGCTTTTCTTACAATATTACCACTCCAAGTGCCATCTTATTGGTAGACCCAATTGCTAGCTTGAGAGGGTATGGTGTTAAGAGAGGCTTCATCACTTCTGTTTTGGCAACACATTCTGGCCCTTACATCCCTTCCCTTGTATATTGTAATGGTTATTTTTAGTACTGCTGTCATTCATTTTAGGATTATTTATTTTGGGCCTTTCTTTGCCCAAAGATTTCAATTTAACAAGTGTTAATATGCTAAGGTAAGTACTGCCATTTTTTTCAATACAAAGCTGCTCCGGTAAGTGTTTGTAGGAGATGATGCTACTCTTTTTGGTTCATGCTAATAAATCTTGATTACAGTGAAAAATTCATATACTTGTGGCACCTGATACCTGTTATTCTCTCTATTTTTCCTGCCGTGTTGATTGCTATTATCTGTCCTAGTCAGGGTCAGTTGATTTGGTGATGTCGATTGTGCCTGCTTTGGCTGTGAATTTTATGTTAGCTTCTTCATTTCCTTATTTTGTACAGTTGATGCATTATACCAGAATAGCAGCATGTGAAAGTGAAACGCATATAAAACCTATCTTAGAAAATGAAGAAATACCTGTTGAAATTTGAGGTACATTATTCTATTTTTCTCTCTTTGTTCCTTTAACTTTGAGGGGGAGGCTTGAGGATGCCGTTCTTTATGCCTTGTACTTTCTCCGTTTCTAAATAAGTGACAGCCTACTTTCCTAGTATGGGGATGTCGTAATAGAGGGGCGTTTCGTTGGAAGGGGGGAAAGGGAGAATGAATCAAGAAAGGGAGAGGAAGGAAAGGAGTCCAAAACCCCTAGTTAATATCACACGTTTGGTTTGCTAAAAAGAAAGGAAGCAAAAAAAATAGCCACCTTTCCTTCAACACCACAACCAGTGCATCCTTTCCTCCCTCCTGCTTATCGTTTTCTCTCACCTCCGACAGGCATCTCGCCGGCGACGAACAGCTAATAACGATGACGATAGAGCATCTCGCCGGGGACGAGACGACTTGGATTCAAAGGTATTTTACTCGCGCACTCCGTCTCCTTTTCCCCAAGGATTTCGGAGGTGCCCGTTCCTTCGATCTCGCCGCCGCCGGAATCCCAGCACCTTCGTCTCAGACATCTCCTCGCTTTCTGAAAATCTCGCATTACTTTCTCGTGTTGTTGGTGGTGGGGACGATGAGGTGTGGATTAGGTCTTAGTAGAGGAGGGTTTTTGTTGAGGGTGGTGGCTTCGGGTGATTTTGGTTGCTGATGAGGTGGTGGATTCGAGTTGTTGTGGTAGCGTGATTGGTAGGGTAAGTCGTGGTGGTGTGTTTCTGGGTTGCTAGAATGGAGGGTTGTGGCGTTTATGGGTGGTGGAGCGGTCCTGGCACCTAGGTAGTGGTGCGGAGAGTAGAGGGGGTTATGGTGTTGGTGCAGCGGTGAGAAAGGTGGGGGTTGATGTGGTGGGGGTGGAGCCGTGGTGGTTCTTGTGGTCAAGGGTGGTCAATGCGCTGTTGAAGTGTAGAGGGATAGTAGAGTCCCAAACCTTGGGGTATGGGGAGGGATCATCTAAGGGATAAGCTAAACTGAATGTGGAGTAGGGAATGAAAAAACAGCGAACAAACATCAGAGTAAGGGTGGCATCTTCTTTAACCTCCCCTTTCCACAAACCCCTAACCCAACGCCGCCTCAGTGACACAAACTGTAGATGGGAGATTTTAGGTGATAACATTACATGATTACACTTACCCAGTCGTATATATCCAATTGTTTATTTGGTTAAATACCCTTTCTCTTTTTAATTATTGGTCCCCTACTTTCTCTCTCTAGCCTCCTTGGTTTTCACCACCTTTCTCTATGTTCTACTTATTTAAGAAATGGAGGGAGAGCATTTATTAAGATAAAGAGTCTAGACATACATTAATTTATCACAGGTTGCAGCCGTTTCTCGTTATACTCACTCCTCCTATAATATAGCCTTTTTTTTAATGTACAAGCGCGTAAAGCTCCTTCTCCCTCTAGAATTCTCCTCTCGGCTCCTCTCTAAGCAAGGGTCTCCATGGCTCACCGGCGACCGAGCGTTAAAACGGCTTGCGGTTCGCCGGCGAGCCCCCGCCTTCTGGCCTTCTCATGCCAGCCGGCCAGCTCAGCCGCCACAGGAAAGAGTGCCGGCCATCCCCCGCCCTCGACCCCTCCCACGACCGTTTCGAGTGTACAGAGCGGGGTTTCTGCCCGGTATTTAGAACCCCCTCCTAAACCCGCCCGGTGTTGCGGCGTGTCCTTGGTTTATGTCGTGTTTTCTCTTCTAGATCTATGGATTTGTTGTTGTTCTTGTTGTTTTTCACTTTAAAATCTTTAGGGCTCAAGTGTGGGATGCAACTAAAAGGAATCTCCTAGGTCCAGAGTTTGTTTCTACACAAAGATATCGGCGTTTTTGAGGATTTTGGGCTAGCTCTACCATCTCCATCGTATTTACCACAAAAAGGGTGGTGTTGAGGTAAAGGTAGAGTTAGGGTTCCGTAGATTCTCATGGTTCAAATTGCTCTGTCGCCTCCGCTTTAACCTCAATTTCAGTGGTTATCTTTAACGCTGTCGTCTTGGGGAATCCATTTAAACGACCTTTGCCGGTAAGGTGAAGTTAGAGTTAAGGGTTTTTGTCTCCTTTGTTTCAACCCTGTATGGATCTGCTCAGATTGTCCTCTGCCCCCTTGGTTGGTATGGTTCTTTCGTTGGTCGGATATGATGCGGCAACGCAACCGACGTCAGTTGCTCTCCTACAATCAGCTGATTTCAACCCAGTAAACAACAAGAGGTCGTTAGACCCCCTTGTAATAGTAAGCTGCGACAGACAGCGTCGCACGAGAAGATGGCTCGCACAAGTGTCCAATCTATTCAACGATCGTGGTTTGACAGATTAGGATCAATTTTATTTCAGTCTGATTTTTATCTGATTATGTTGGTTTCTGTTGTAATTATCTTATGAATCAATGAATGAATCGAACCTTCCTTTAAAAAAAAAAATAGTGTTTGTTTCCCCCCACAAAAATCAAGGTTAGGAAGGCACATTAATTGGCAATCATTGAAGTACTTAGAACAAACTTGGCAGAAAAAGTTGTAAAGTAAAGTGCGAAAAGACATAAAAACTAAGGACAAACTATTTTAATATTAAAAAATTGATTTCATTTTGTCTTAATTTATGACAACTTTTAACAACCAATCAAATTACAACTTTACTTTGTATCCTCCAATAGAAATTCAGAGATTACTAGCGCATGGGTGACAAACTTGGCACCAAATTTTCACATAGTAAGTTTTTTCCTCTATTCAAAATTAGTGTCTCCTCCACCAATATAAATACCCATGTAAATAAAGGTTTTCACTATTCAAAACTACATCAACCTTAAACCCAAAAAAACACAGTAGCCTTTCTCTTTTCTCTTTCTAGAACAACTGCTTCATTGCCTTCATGGCTTTAGATTTTGATTTAGAACAACCTTAGAGTCCAGATGATGAATGGCTCGATCATGATGACGGACATGATGTCCATGTTGGGGACTATCAACAAAATATGTTCAACTAGGATCCGAACTTGCAACCAAATGAAGATGAGACACACATGCATCAACAAGGTAGCCTAGATATATACTAGGAACTTTAGCAACTGCATCAAATCATCACCAAGTTCAACAGGCTCAGAAATGAGGACAGGCTTCAAATTCTGTGTTGGCTAAGATGGAGGACATTTGAAATAATTGAAAAGAGGTGCAATCACAGGAGCATCAACATAATATAATTTGTCAATAAGACGTATAAGTGGCATATGGAACACAATAAAAAACAGAGGACTTGAATGCGAAGGTATGACGTTTTAACCAATTTTCATTTGTGTAGTAAAAAGAATTCAAGTAGCACAAGATAAAATAAGTAAACTGAAACTAGGTGAAAGGACATGTATTAGAGACCTAGCAACCATGTTAAACATAAGCGAAGGTGCAATCCATAGGATAATAAAAAAGGGGACATATTATGCCACATATCAATCCATCGTCCTTTTCTAAGGGAACCAAACAAGATTGAGAGACTCAAATGGATTTTGGGTTTGTGATGAAGGATACACCACAAACCAAGAACGAATACTACTCAATGTACGATTTTGTTTACTTGGATGAAAACTGGTTTTACCGTACACAAAAATCATATGGGGTATATTTGACCAACAATGAGAGAGGCAGTTATAGAGAAACAAGTTCAAGAAACTTCATTCCTAAAGTAATGTTCAAAACATATGTAGTAAAACTAAGATACAACTCCTATCCCGAAGATTCAATAATATATCCAATAATATATCCAGGCACTTATGCAAAATTCAGTTCTAGTCATGACAACAACCCATGTGCTCTCTACATACCTCCTCCCAGAGGTCGTTCTTGAATATTGTTGGGCCCGGGCGAGATTAAAAAATGGGCCCTCTGTGCACTACAGATTACAATAATAAGCAAAGTAAA
This sequence comes from Patellifolia procumbens, assembly GCA_947645195.1. Taxonomy (NCBI): domain Eukaryota; kingdom Viridiplantae; phylum Streptophyta; class Magnoliopsida; order Caryophyllales; family Amaranthaceae; genus Patellifolia; species Patellifolia procumbens. The sequence continues at coordinate 6,670 of CANSGD010000601.1, forward strand.
ATTTTTACTAGTAAATTTAAATTTAATCAAACAAAATTCATTATGATTAATTGTAATCAGAAAATTCGTATATTATTATTATTATTATTATTATTATTATTATTATTATTATTATTATTATTATTATCCTATAATAAGAAAATTCACATATTATTATCTATTATTCGCAAAAATGGATTGAAAAATTCGGAAAAAATATATTAAAACTTCGCACAAATCTTGTTACATATTTCGCAAAAATCTTAGTATAATTCGCACAAATTTAGGTATAAGTCGCACAAATCTTAGTATAATTCGCACAAATTGGAGCAACGGGGGACACTTTAATTAGGGGAAAAATATTATCACAATAATTGAAAAAAAGCAGACATAATTATAAACAACAACAAATTTGAAAATTGTTATAAAAAAATCACATATTATTATAAAAAATCAGATAAATTTGAAAAGTGGCTTACTTAGAGATATAAAATTAAACTCTTCTTTCATCGTCTTGCCAATCCGAAATTTCCCTAATCAAACAATTGCAAATTCGAAATTAGACTTATACTAAATAAACCATTACCGTTTAACTTTGAGTGTAGCAATTGTTTTCTTCACTAGGGAAGAAAGATAATTTTTTAACTAAAACAATTTTTGGCAATAAATTACTATCAGTTAAAGAGTTAAGGTGTGATTATGGAGAAAGAGGAGAAGAGTTAATGCTTGATATGGGGGAAAGTTAATGCTTGATATGGAGAAGGGTTAATGCTTGATACGGGGAATGATAATCAGATCATATGTGTTATCTCCATCTCATTTAACTTTTAAAGTTGTAAATGTCTTTTAAAAGCAACCAAAAAAAATATTTTGGGCTCGGGCTGGTGCCCCGCTGGCCCGGCCCTGCCTCCTCCCGGAAGATATTAAGGAAAATGATTTTGATGATACTCAAATTCTGGTGGCCCTTCTTAAAAAGCACAAGTTTGAAGGCGGCCTAAGACTAAAAACTCAGCCCACAACAAAGTCCCCCTAGACAAACAAGCTTGAGGACTCACAAAAATCCCAATGGGACAATGAATTCAAATACAAAGCAGACCCAATTCACACTACGGGAAATAAGGAGGCGTCAATCCCAAAAAATGTTTCCTATGCCTTCGGAGTCTATTCAAAGCTACAAGGGTAATCTCTATGGGCTTTGTCATGAAACTAGGGAAGGGTGATAAAAAGATTTGGGAAAAGGTCCGATGAAGCAAAAACTATGGCGAAACGCCCACCAATCTGAGATGATTCCTACTATGATAGTTGAGTTTATCACTCTAAGTAAGGAATGGAAAGACAGAGGATCAAACAAAATGGGCTCTGACAATGAATAGAACCTAAACAATAAAATCTGGCTACTAGCTACTAATCTCTATGAATAGAAGAACAAAGATATTGGCAACTTCTGGCGGAAAATGTGGACGTCTTTGTTATTGCCAAAATGGAAAGTCTTCCTTTGGAAAGTCATTAACAATGCAATCCCTTCAAAGGCAAAATTTAGGAAAAGGAAGAAGTATTACTAGCTGTGTGTAAAATTTGTGGCCAAGATGAGAAAACAATAGCCGTCCTCTTTAGGGATTGTTACATTCCTCGGCATGTCTGGGCTTGGGAAGGCAAGGAATCACAACCGACTAATTAATCCTCTCGGATTTGAGTAAATGGGTCAACAACATGTAGAGTTACCAGTATAAGAATAGGAAGGAGGAGATGGTCCACTTCCTACTACTCTCTAGGCAATTTGGGTGCATAGAAATGGGGTAACTTGATTTTATAACTTCAGGGCGAATACATGGAAAGGTAGAGCCAGACCTCATAACACGTCCCTCCGGGGAAGTAATGTATATTTGCTAGGACAAGGAGAGTGGGAGATAGGAGCAAGGAAGGATGGGGAGATACTTACCATCTAGACTGATGGAAAGATAGTGCAAAGAGCAGCCTTAAGAATGGGGAGGGAGCAATAGGTTGAAGCGAGAGTGGCACTTACGGGTTAGTAGAGGCGAGAGAATTGTTACCAACACCACAAGCAGATGCAAAGCCCTACTCAGAGGAGCAATGTAAGCTACTAAGCTCAGCGAAAACAAACATCTGAAGACTAATAGTGCAATCTTATTAAGAGCACTCAAAAATCTTTCAGTTGCCCAACCCACTTAGCATCTATCATTCTAGGGATAAGAAACTTGCCGCTAAGTGTAAGTACTTTGAATGTAGCAAAATACTCTCTCCGTTCCTCAAAAATTGTTACACTTTCCTTTTTAGTACGTTTCACTAAAATTGTTACATTTCTACATTTATCATTTTGGGATATATGGCCCCTAGTTTTTTTATTAAAACAAATTGTTACTGGGTCCTACTTTTACTATTTTCCTCTTAATTACTTCAAATCATTGTCATGCTTTTCATTTTTTATTCTTTATTTTTCTCTAAACTTACTTTCCAATCATTGTCATGTTTTTCACTTTTCCTTGGTTATTGTGGGAGTGTAACAAATTTTGAGAAATGAATGGAGTAGATAGAAGGACCATTGCAATGACCCATGACCTGGCCACAAGAGCCACGAAGGGGGTTTTGTAGTCTCCGTAGAGAAAAGGAACCCTGAAGAAGGACCTCTAATCAAAGATCTTATGCCTATACAAAACGATGGAGAGTATACATAAATAAAATATTTACAATTGCATTTACCACAACTGATGTTATCCACAATATAAGGGGAATGAATAGAATGGATATGGAGAAAATAACATTATGTTCATTTGTATTAAAAACTTTCTTTTATATCTTTTTCTGAGACTTGTATACAACTTTTTTAGATTGTTATCCTACCAAGGCCTAAAACCGGCTGGATTAACAGACAATTAGGGGGATATGGTAGGGGTAGGGATAAGGGTAGGGGTAAGGGTATGGTAAGGGAAATTTTTAGCATAAAAGTGTCCCTGGTGGGGATGAACCCCTAACATTATGGTTGGAAAGTTCATTCCTTTACCAATGAGCCAATATACAACAGGAACTCTTTTACAGGCTTCCGTTCTAGAAGATATGATTGGACAGCTTGAAACTTTTCCAGATTAAAGCCATACCAATGTGAACAAAAGTAAGGTACCACCTAGTGACGGCGTCTTTGATAAAGTGAATAACCAATAAGGGCTGACATCAAGAAAGTCCATAGTACCTGCCAAAGATAGCATGAAAAATTACTGATTCAGTATGAAAACAAGAAGCAATTGAAATGAAATCTGAAAAGGGAAAACAACATACAGTGTTGATTGTTTGCCACCGTTCAAGCCTCCTAATTCTGCATTGCAAGTCTTCAATTGCACTTTGAGCTGCTTCACCTTCTCTGCCTGGGGAGGATTCGGAAACTGAGTTGCTTCCCTTCAATACCCACAAAAAAGCAAAATGGAGACAAGTAAGCTTAATTCAATTTTTCTAAGGTTAACGATTTTTCACATAGCCATAGCATTTAGGACAATAGAAACATTCTAGTTCTTAAAGCAATAAAATCAGATCATATCATGATTCATATCGTGTTAGATAGAAGATTATCACAACACACTTGTCAAAGGCAAAACAAGGTGGCAAAAAGTAACAATAGAACTTTTACGACTCAAATTTCTAGGCCCTTGAGATCGTAAGGCTCTTGATACCAATTGTTCGAGCAAAGTAGGTAAAATATGGAGAAAAGTTTAGGAAAAATATTGATGGATCCGTCATTTGACGAGTACAAGAGTTCATTATGTAAGGGTGAGGGATGCCTTATAATAATTGTGATACAGGAAAAGTTACAACCTTTGGCATTTCAACTTCTCCTAATAACACGTCACCTTCTTAGACATATCCATGAACATAATTTATTAAGCTATAAAAGGTCTCATTATCTAATAGTGAGGTTTGCAAAAACTTATCATGATAACATTAAGAAAGTAAAGGTCTGTGATATCCAAAATTCTCCCAGTTTGATTGAGTAATTGGAGACTGAAGATACGAAACATTAAAAAGGATACTTCATCAAAAATAAAAATTCAAAATTCTCAACACGAGAGCACCCTGTTCAAACATGCTCAAGGCACAAAAATGATCTTCAAAGAAATGCATCCCATTTGTTTTTCAATTAAGGCCTCATTGAGTTCAAAATTTTCTTTTGAGGGGAACAATATTAGTGAAATATAGTAAGAGGAGGAAAGAATATCCATGAGTACATTCCTTTAAAACAATATATACCTCCTCCAGGCAATGAAGCTCCCAACGTCGAGTTCACTTTAAAAGAACAATTAAGTTCACTAAAATTAAGTTGACAAATCACAAGGCGCAAAGACAAAAAGAACAATAGATCATCAGTAAAAAAGATCAATTCAGCTCATTATCTCTAAAATCTATTCAGAAAAAAAGAAATTTTTTCAGTAAAAAATAACAATCAGTGCAATTCAGTATCAAAATTAAGTCGTGAAGAGCTAAATCACGCCCATAAAAATACAAAAACCCCCACAACAAATAGTAAAAAATACCAATGTGCCCTTACTAACATCAAACCTCCTTACCTCCGTATGTTAAGAGCTCTGATTTTTTTGTCATCAAAAACTCCCTCTACTCTTCCTCTCCCTTCTTCCTCTGTTATCACTCTCTATTCAAAATTCGTATGCAAAGCAAACCCATTTCTCTAACTAATTATGTAATACCCAGTAGGAGTTCATAGTCAATGCTACTAGAAAACCTTTTACCTCTTTTGTTCTTTTTGTTCTCACATAAAGATGATTAACTAAATTCTTAATTAATTAAAATGCCCCTGCTACACGGCGGCGAGAAAGGCCTTTGAATGATATTATACAGCTTTATCTATCACAAATTTCTGAAGCAGAACTGGGATTCAAAGCATAATAAAGGTGAAAAGAGTGAAAAAGCACAAAAAACCGAGAATCGGTCCACAAAACCAGTTCCTCCGTGAGAGGACCGGTCCTAGAAACTGGTTCCGCCATAGGAGGACCGGTCCTAGAAACCGGTTCTTCCATTGGAGAACCGATCCTAGAAATTAGTTTAACCATGGAAGTACCAACTATGTGAAACCGGCTACTGAAACCGGTACTCCCATGGTCGAATTTATCTGAATTAAAATTAGCAGAACTTAGTTTTTATCTTCTTCAAGTTCTACCATCTTTGATTTTTGCTAGTTAGATTTTCACTCTTGTAGCTCCTGTGATGATTGGGTTTGAAAACATTTGGTGTGATGATAACAAGATGGGATTTTTTTGTAGAAGAAATTTTTCAACAAAGTTTGACCTGTGAGAGCCATCATCCCAGAAAGTTGGTGTTGGTTCTCTTGAAATGAACTTTATTGTGGTGGACAAACTTTTGAGAGAATAAGTTTACGATGGTGAGTAATATCTAGGTAATTTCCATCATTGTTATTTGTTGGGTACTTGAAGAATAGTTCACGTTGTGTAATCTTTTAGGGGGTTGGATTGTTTAAACTAGATTAGGGTCAATTAGTCTTTTCACTTATAAGTGTAGGCGTTTTTTGTATTTTTGTGGGCGTAGTTTAACAAACCCCATTAAGTCAGGTTCAACAAAAATGAGTTATGTTCATCTAAATTTATACTTCCTCCGTTTTTTTTTAGTTGACACGTTTTGACTTTTGACACTATTCACATAATCTACTTTGACTATCTTTTGTGATTTATACATAAGAGAAAATATAGTTATGTGGGGTCTTGTTAGATTCGTCTCATTATATATTTTCAAAATATCATATTTTTATAATTTTTACTCATCAATTTTCCAAGATAAAAGTGATTGAAATCACGCGTTGGCAAACGTGATAAAAGAAACAGGTCAACTAATAAAAAACGGAGGAAGTATAAAAATTAGGGATATACCCGATGGTACACTCCTAGATTTGACTTCTCTTACTGATACACTTCCATCTTTTTAACTTCTTAATGGTACACTTGTAGTTTGAAATCTTCTCTACCGTTAAATAAAAGGTATTTTTAGGGTTAATTAGGGTTAGGGGTTTGTCTTGTTTTGCATGCTTTGACTTTTCAAGGTAAAGATGACGTTTTTCAAAAAAACAGACACCACCGTGGACCCTTTAGGGGAATTTTTTGGAAGCTACATCGTCATGGGAAGCAAATGATGGTTTAATACACAACCTTGAATTTGTTTATACAATGTTCACATCTTAAGTCTGCCAAGTTATAGAAACTTCTAGAATATAAGTTCAGAAAAAGGAAGTATCTCAGCTTAGTGATTACATGCATAATATCCTAGTTGTGGTTTGCATTTGAAACCCCATTGATCCTTCAAGATCAAGTGGCTTAGGATTGCAATGATTTGTATCCTCATTAAATCTTGATCTATAACTGCTTCTTTCAAATTAAAGTCTCAAAACTCAAAAGGCTTTTACTCCATTAAACTACTTACTGACCCTCCTCTTATCAGACAAACAATGCAGGCACGTAGAGAGAAAACCCCAATCCATGCGTTTTTAGTTTAAGATCTGTATACATCTAGTCACTTAAAGGCAATACCTGAGACTGGATAAATTCCACAAGCTCCTGTAATCTTGCAGCTTGCTGAGTCTGGACTCCACTAGAACTTATTTGTAGGTCTGGTAAGCTCTCCAAAATTATTTGCAGATAGCTCTGCAAGATTAACACAGGTAAGCTTTCATTCCAGATAATAGTATCCACAAATTCTTCCATTCATCAAGGGACCAAATTGCCATTCGAAAGCCACGAAGGGATTAACTGCAGGTGCAAAGTCGAAACCTTAGTGGTGTATGAACCATCAAGTCTTAGCATTGAGCCTGCAACCACTACAGCTTCCTTATCGACGCCTTTAATTTGAATGTAAGGACTCGGCACATCTTGCAGATTATCAACTTCAACGAGAATCTGAATAAAGACAACCAAAAATCAATTTCTCTAAAACAAATTCCAAATATCTTGAAAGATTAACCGCTTCAATTATTCAGACATGCCAGTAGCTACGCTGGCTCAGCCATACCCAACCAATATAGACATGGGGCATGAAGGTGTGAGACGGGATCTGTTTCTGTTATTGGAAGATATCACAGCACAAAAGGGGCAGAACATAAAAGTCCACGAGCCAGGCACGAGAGCCGGTCCGTGAGCCATCATTTATAAAATCTTAATTGCATTCTTAGTTAGTTATTCAGTTGCTACCTCTTACAATTTTTTATTAGATATTTGTTCTAACTTCTCCAAATAACAAATTTGCACTGGAATTTAGTCATCAACACAGAGTTTTAAAACAACTAGAAAACATTCAAAAGGCTTCATTTAACTTTTTGTAAATTATAATATATATAACGGAAATTAAATTCGCAAGTAAACAGTCAATGAGACAATGACCCTAAGGTGAAGCAACTACAACTTTAAATTTTAAATTCGCAAATAAGCAGGCAATGACAAGATTGACAGCCTGACCTGAATCTTGAAAATATTTTACCCAGGTCGGGTCATGTTTACACAAGTACCATGTGCACTTCTGGAATCAAACCTACTGATTCAATGTTCTACTTTTACAAAGGGAAGGAGAATCTATAGAAGAAGAAAAAAGTAACAAGGACAAGTCATCTGGCAATGAACAAGCATAAGAAAGATACAGGCCAACGAACAAATCCTTCTGATTCAGTTGCATATCTGTTGAAGAAATCAATAAATATGTCCAGAGGAGCACAAAGATAATTCGTTTGAAGTGACAAACACCTAAAAGAATTTTCTTGAGACCTACAATTTTTGCCATTAGGTCCAGCAAAATACTCCGAAGAGTACCAGGCATACTATATTGCAGTCAAATCATGACACGAAAAGCATAACACTGAGGTGCACCTCGAGATCCAAATAATCTAACAAAGTTTAATGGCTGTGGTAATTCCTTTCGGAACCAGATTCCTCAACTGAATGAGTGATCAGAATCAAAGCAGTATAACTGGAATTACGTGCAGGATTCAGGGTACATAGCCTTACTATAATCCATGGAATTTGGGACACAAGTTTCCTTCTCAATTTTCCTCATGCTCAACGACAACGTTGTAATGGAAACTATATACTGGAAGGATCCCTGGAAAGGGAGCAATATCTTTCTACCTCAAGCTCTTGCCAGTACTGCCCTTCAATTGTACATGATGCCTCGTCTTAGATTGCTTTTCTAGAGAGGTTATACCCTTTCTTGAAACTTCCAAATCTACAGGAAGGTGAAGACTACTTGGAATTTCCAGTGGAGGGAAAATCCACTGAAAAAAGGTGAATTGACTAACCTATTAAGTATCTGAGTGACCTATATGGAAATAGTTGTTTTAAACTCAAAGTTAAAAGATTAGCTCTCAAAAGTTTCAAATGTGTTTAGCGTTTAGCGGGGACTGGCTCACAAACCTAAGTACTAATTTGATTAAGAGATTAGCTCTCAAAATCTTTGTATCAAGTAGTGAAATCTTGTACTTCCACCATAACACACTGATCGCAACATTTGTGGGTGGCACAATCTCCTACGCAAAATTTCATAATGAAAATTACAATTAAGCTCTTAAGGAGAAAGTGAGGTTACATCTTCAATGTTGACCACCACCTTCCACACCAACCATCAAGCCGAGGACCATCTTCGACCCAGAGCATCACGCCAACCACCACCTTTAACTTCGACCACCATGCCAACCATCATCTGCGCTTCGACCACCACGCCAAACACCACCTTGACCACCATCTTCAGCATCGACCACCATGCCAACCACCGAACCGAAAAAATTTAAACTCCCAAGCACAGATTACGAATCCCAAACCCACAAAATTCGAACCCTACATCCACAAAATTCGAACCCTAAATCCACAAAATTCGAACCCCAAACCCAAAAGAAAATTCGAACCCCACAACCCCCAAAATTATTCCGGTTTCAGAACCCCTATAAACTTCAAACACCCCAAACTCGAAATTTGAACCCTAAAGCCCATAAATTTGATTCCCTTCACCCAAAAATTCGAAGGTGGTGGCGTTAGGTGGTGATTGTAGTGATTGAAGGAGATGGTTGGAGGAAATGGTGATTGCGGTGACAAGGGTGGTGATTGCGTAGAACCCTAAACCCAGATGGTGATTGTTGACGAAGGTGGGGGTGAAGTGGTGACCAGTGGTGGTCGGTGGTCAAAGTAATCGGTGGTTGGAGGAAGTGGTGGTGGTTGAAGGAGATGGTGGTGGTGGTCAAAAAGGGTTAGGGTTTGATGAATTGATGACAAGTTAGTGGTGAAGATTGATTGAATGTTGATTAATTGGGTTAGAATTAGGTAAAAGTCATTTGTCTAAATGAAATTTGGTTAGTTTTTAATGATATTTTAGTGGAGATATAAACAGCTACGGGTATTTTGGTCATTTCACACTAAAAACATACTAAAATAGGAAAGATGGAAAATGTTGCAATCTTTATGTTACGATCTAAAATGGAAAATGTTGCAATCTTTATGAGGAACTAGGAAGTAGTTAAGACTTCTTGAATCGCGGACACCTCTCAGCTAAAATCCATGGTTCTACAAGCTTAATAAAACAAATGTTTCATTAATAAATCAAGTACAATTTGTTAATCTTTTGTTCCAAAGCTTACATGTGTTAGAAAGTACATTCAATCCATAAAGAACACCAAGAAGATATGAAACCTTACAAATATACGGTACGCATCTCCATTTCTTTGGCTTTTACATTTGAGTGGAACTTTGTTACACCATGGACCAATAGGAGGTTGCTGTACATAAAGAGTTCTCAAACCAAAAATGATGTCCATCATTCAACGCAAATTCAAATCAATCCAAAAGTACACAAATAACGGTCTCCAGTCTAGCATGTGGCAAATCAATCGGAAAGATCCTCGCTCCTCTAAGGAGCTTTCCCCTCTAACTTGCTTCTTATTGGTTTAAGCTACTGTAAGGATAACTAGCTCGTGTAAGCTACTTGCTTTACCTATAACATATAACATCATCAAAAGATCTTAAGAAAACCGTAGCACTAGGAACAAAAAGGGACGGATGAATTCAAGCTTCATTATTAATCTATACACAAAACACGAGTAGTACAATGAATCATTTACTATTCACCTGGTAATTGACTTTTCGGCTAACTCACCTTTTCTTGTAAATTAAACAACCGACCCCCATTATGCAAACCGAGGCAATTCCATGCAGGAAGGAACTACATGAAGCACTTATTTTAGAAGTTGATATGTGCTAAGTAACTCTTATGGTCTTGACCATTTCTAGTTGATTTTGCATCACGGAGTCCTGCTCTCTTCTGTCTCTTTTACTTGGAAAGAGTTCAATAATCTCTTACTAATCAATATGCTTCTCCTCTTTGCTTATGACTACCTACATTCGGAAAACGGAGGTCCAAGATAAGATTACAGCTTTACTGTGGACAGAGTCGGGAAATACTAATAACAACGACGTACTTGGTGAATTCGGATTCCTGGATATCCTAAGTTCCTAACGCCCTAGCATGTTTATTCAAATTAAAGTTATCTCCTAGTGCTTAAGGAGTGAGAGACAGGAGATCATCTTTCTGTTATGTAACAAGACAGGCCGGCCATCAAATATGCATATGAGACGTGAAGTAAGAAAGGGAAGCAACCAGCTCAAAAGGAATCAACGGCAACCTCAAGGCTCAAGTGCATAATGATGAGGTGGCAAGGCGTTTGTTAGTGAGCAAAAAGAAGTGAGAGATAAATTTTCCGTGATAACATTTTTACTCTTTGGAGTAACTAACCACTCGAATGTATAGAAGTTTTGTGCCTAAAGCTTCAAGCTATCAATAAATCCCTCCTTTCCTCTCCTTCCAATTTTATTTTTATTCTCGTTTATTCCCCTAATGTATAACAAAACCCGTATCAGAGCATTACATCCTGGGTGATTTAATGGCACCAAGTTATGTCTCAGCAAGAATGGGCTCTATGCAAGAGTTCACTAATTTTAGTACCTCCATCAACCAAGATCTGAATGGGGTTTGTAATAGGTGATATAATAGGAGATGATAAGGACAAAATGTAAATGAAGTTTGTGATTGATATAATGAAAAAAAACCAAAATTAAAGGTAGATTGCCAAGTATTGCGAGTGACCTGATCACACTCCCAAAAGCTAAATGAAGCTAAGAGAACATCATCAATAATCTTCATGACTACTCTCTCTACTTAGCTCTATTTATGATAAACTAAATTGTTAACTTATTCCTGAAGCCACTACTTAAATGCATTGATAGACAAACATGTTTTAAATCGACCGTGATGACCATAAAAATTATACCAAATCCTTTTACGTCCTCTACACATCACCATGTCTTCCTAACCTCGGATCTACTTCATTATAATATAAGAATATGTAGAATAATAAGTTCAATATTAATATCAGAATTACAACCCAAATTTGAAATGCAGGGTACCATCCGGTGATTCAGGTTAGGAAAAATTGACATGAATAATCCAACTATGTTATTCCCGCTTAAAATAATCCCAATTATGAGTTATTCCATAATAATCCAAAGTATTGGGGGTATCTTTCCAAAATAATCAAACTTTATCTTTCTTACCTTCAACTATCCATTTTGGGACTACTATACATAGTGGAATTGGGAGTTTGGATTATTTTAAGAAGATACCCCTAATAGTTTGGATTATTCTAGAATAACGCGTAGTTCCATGGTTGAGAATATTTTGAGGCTGAATGGTCATAGTTGGGATTATTCTGGTCAATTTTCCTTCGAGTTTAGGGAAAATTAACGGGAATAATCCGAACTATTGTCCATCTTCTATAATTAATCCTACCTTTAAAAATGACATTGGCTAAAAAAATAAAAAATAAAACAAAACCCTTCCACCACCACCTTCCTACTCTCTTTCGCCCCGCACCACCCCCCTGAAACCAGCCATCCCGCCGAAACCACCCAGTTTCGACCCGCCCCCCCGAAACCACCCCGTCGCCAGCGGACGCCCCCTACCCCACTAGAAGCCAGCTGAAACCACACCTCCACCACTAGAAACCAGCGGCAACCACCCTACCGCCAGTAGAGCCAGCCGGAAACACCCCAATCCCCACCGAAACCGAGCGGGGAACGTTGACACGGGGGGGGGGCCCGAACCACCCCATCCCCCTAGAACCAGCCGAACCCCACTAGGAACACCACCCCACGGGCCCACCCGAAAACCACCACATACCCCGCCCCGCCCGCACACCCGAAACCACCCCGCACTCCACCAAAAACCACCCCCGTCCCCCTAAAACAACCCAAGTCCACCCCCACAGGCCACCACTACCACCGAAAACGTCCATAACCAGCAAAAACCACCCCCCGAACCGGGGAAAAAACTCATGCCCAACCCAGATTGTGGCGAAAATGGTTACGGGTGGGTGGGAAGAGGGAGATCGGCGGTCAGGGAGGGGGATAGCGGCGAAAATAGTTAGGGTGGTGTTTTTGGTGAGGTGGTAGGCTCTGGGGAGGAGTTTGGTGGTTGTAAGGTGGGGGATGTGGGAAAGTTTTTAAAAAAAGTTATTAAATGTTTTTTTAAAAAATTTGATAATTTAAAGAAAAAAAATGACCAATTAAAATACGCCACGTGGCATAACTAACCTGTTTATCAGGTTATTATTTCGCCTAGGTCTAATATGAAGATACCCTAAATACTTGAGATTATTATGGGAATTACGAATGGTAGGATTAATTATGGAAGACGAGGCGATAGTTGGATTATTCCTGTTAATTTTCCCTTCGAGTTATGGTGGTACCACAATTCGATAACACAGGAACATGGTTCGAAAATACGGTCTAGGTTTTTTGGAAAGCGGGAACAGTCGTGAATACGGGGTAACAGACGGATACGTTGGTCGCGGACCGCGTTGCGTTTTCGCAACCAGAATTTAGTTTTAGGCTCTTTTTTTTGTCTTTTGCTTCAATTAATCTTAAATCTTAGTGGAGTTACATAGGGTTTAGTAGTGTGGTGTTGCCTCTTCTCTTTCTTTTCTATTGTCTTTGAGTCATTATTGGAGGTATATTGGTGCTACTTTATAAGTAATAATAATAAATCTCTAAAAAGATTTGCAAAAAACTTGCAAAGTGACGTTTTTAGCGGAAAAAACAGGCAAACCTTTGTTTTCACGGGTGATACGGTTTAAATCCACCTTGTTGAACCGGTCGGGTCGGTTCGCCAAAGTTGAAAACCGTTCCAACTCGGGTGAACCATTCCGATACGGCCGTATTTTTGCACCATGGGTTATACAGACGAAACGGCCAAAATATCGGGCCTTTTAAATCCACCTTGTTGAACCGGTCGAATTCGGTTCGCGAAGTTGAAAGCCGTTCCAACTCGGGCGAACCGTTCCGATACGGCCGTATTTTTGCACCCATGCGCCGGAATCCCCGGATGGTACCGTAAATTTCATTTTTTAGCAATTTTTTAAAATCAAAATTCACGGTACTGTGTGGTAATTCCGATACCACCATGGCTGTACTGGAATCACTGAAGTGGAAGGTAGGATGCATTTCGGTCTTTTTGAACGGAAGTTTCAAAAATTTTAGAGAACAAAAATTTTGAAAAAATGTTTGGTGACGCCAGCGAAAGTGGCGGCAGCAAGAGGTGGTGACCGACTGACGGTAGTAGATGATGAGAGAGATTGTAGAGGGAGAGTTAGAAGACAGATTGGGGGGATGGGTGAGTGGTATTATGGTCAATACACATAGTATACAAGCTGTAAAATTTCGGCAGCACCAAAGTTCGATTTCCAATGTCGAGTAATCAAAAAATTTATTAGCTTAGATTTTGTCTAACCTTTCCATCTTGATATATGTACGCGGAAGCTTCAATGTAAGCTACAGCTTGATACCTAACACAAGATTAAAAGGTAGGATCACGTCAAAAATCATCCATAGCTTAGAGATAAGAACCAAAGGAACCCGCGGTGGCTTGAAATTTATTTCACAATCATGATCAGCCTTTCTCTATGATTCTGTGAGGCAGTCCTCAAAAAAAACCATGAAATTATAGTGACATCACATGAGGTGTCCCCAGAACAGATCATCATTAGTTTCTAAAGAGATCACACCAAGCAAAAATATTGAAGCTGAAGGATGTTAATAACTAGTATATTGAAGGCAAAGCCACCATATAAGAATGAAGGTAGCAAATAAAAATGTCACCACCTTAAGGCACTCAAAGCTTTAGTTCCTAGAAACAAACACTCCCAGAGTCCCCACCAGCTGTCATCCACTCAAAAATCGAATTGTCATCCACTCCCCAGAGATGATAGAGGAACGGGACCTATTATGGGACAGATAATGCTTTCTGCTTACACGCTTAGTACGGAAAACATTTTTCACGGAAAAGCATTTTTCAAGTAAAACAATTTTCAACAGCAAACATGATTGTAAAACACATTTTCCTTTGTTTGCTTGATGATAGAAAACCTAGGGGGAAAGGAAATGGAAGTAAAAAACGAGTGGAAGGATGGAAGGAATGAATAAGGATAAGTATGGAGTATGGTGGAAAGTATGGCATACCTTGATTAGAAAGGAAAATGGTTTTCCTTTTTAAAGGAGAAAAGTTCCACAGTTGAGAAAGTGGTTTTCCTCCCCTAAACAAAACAAACAGCAAAAAGTAAAGATACAAGAAAATCATTTTCCGGCAAATGTTTTCCTCCGAAACAAACAGAGCCTTACACTCTGCCATTCATTCCAAATTTAGGAACTTCTCACGAAGGGGATAGTTTAACTCATGAAATGAAACTGAGTTGAATTACTTTTGAAAAAAACGTGTTTAACAGACTCCAAAGAAGGGTAAGAGTTGTATATGAAAAAAGTAATAACATGAGAAAAGGGATGGAGCTACCACAATTTTTCCTTATAAATATCAAGATAAAATTAACAAAAATGGCATTATAATATTCCTAGAGAACTACTACTTACTTCCTCCGTTTTTTTAATATTGCACCGTGAACATCAAGTTAGGATAAAAGTTCTATTTCTTTCTTTTTCTTTCATCTGCACATGACCTCCTTATATGTGTGCCAAAGGTACATGTTTTAATAGATTCAAAAGGGAGTAAGTACAGAGGAAGCATTACTTACTACTCACTCTTGTAGTTTTAAAGCAGAGTACACTTATGTATCAGATCCGACCAAACAAGAAAATATAAGCAAGACCAAACAAAAAGATACAAATCAGAAAAGAGCAGAACAGACCTTCTTGTGTCAAAGAGCTACATGCCGTTTTGTTCGAGGTACTCAAAAAGGGAAAGGGAATGGTAGAGCTCAATTCTTAGTTGTTGTTTGGTCCACTCTGTTTGGACTCCCATTCTCCTCAAGAAAAATATCCAAAACCCATTCAACCTGATCTCTCAACACTAACGACTTTTATCCCCCCTTTTAGGTTTTGGGTTCGATATGAATATCACATCGCAACATCAGTAACGGACCACCAGCTCTTAACCAGTTCCGTGTCCCACCCACACAATAGTTAATAAAGTAGATCAAAGTAGGTTTATAGTGGAGTACAAATAGAGGTTAATCCAACAGAAATCTACAAAAAGCAAAAGAATGGCACGAATTTATTTAAGAATAAAAGAATAGCTTACCCAAGATTAAGAAGTCCAACCACTGTGCTAACACTGATATCAAAATCCACTTTAGGTTGGATAATAAAGTTCCCCTTCTCGTATTGGCTAAAAACATTGAGAAAAGAGAGAGGCAAAATTATGGACCCAAACGAGAACCTTACGACATCAACAAATAGTTGCGGTTTAGAGAGCGATATATCAAACCTCTCTAATCAGCAATGCAAATCTTCCTTCACATATTCTAACACGTATACAATCACTTTCTGACAAGTGCCCATTAGAAGGAATTCCAGGTAGTCTAAGATATATGTCAATAAAATTTTTGCACAGAACTGCAGACCTTATTAGACTGGAGAATTTTCAATATATCAAGATATGCGACCTGTTATGAAAGAGAAGATATAGTACGTCAGAAATAGAATATCAGATATACATCTATTTACAATAGGGACTTTCAGATGCACACACTTGTTTGTTACTTTTCAAGACAAATAATGAGCTTTCAGGGGATAGCACGGGATCAAAGTCGTTCAATTTTGAGCTGCATCATAAACAAGAATTGTTATAGACAAAAAACTGATCAGATATTCTATTGTCGATCACCGAATTCAACATTAAACTGTCAGATCCTACATACTCTAGTCCAGTGAGAATCCAGTCAAACAAAGCCCGATTAAATAGTTAATAAAATTTTGAGCTGAAGTTTCATGAGTGTCACTCTCCTCGCATGTTACATGGAAAAGGGTACAAGTACCCAGTACACGCACGGATCCAAGTGTCCAGTACATCATTTTGGAACTTTTAGGTACGGGGACACCGTCTAACTTTGGGAACGGATAATAGGGGAAAAAGTTTCTAAGACACATATTACAATAAGCCCATTTATGGAATATTTATTCTCCACTGTTTTAGGTACCGGAATTTTAGTGGGTAAGCCCACACCACTTTCAAATTAAAAAAACTATCACAACTTAGAGAAATAAAGAAAGAAAGAAAGGCCATCTAAAGTTCTAAACTGGGGGAAGGGGAGGGGGCACGTGAATACAGTGTCAGGGGTAGAGTAACTTCATACTTCTTTTTTCGGGAGCATTCGGCGCAAAATGTAGGATTGTCATGTCACAAATTATATAAAATATTACTCCCTCCGTCCCTTAATAAGCTTCCCATTTCTCTCTAAATGTTTGTCCCAAATGAACTTCCCATTTATCGGGTCCCCATAATAAAATAACTTACTTTTACACATGGGACAACACTTTATGTCACTAGAAACAAAAACAATACTCTTCAAAGTAGAAAACAATGATAATTTATTATTAAAAATCGCAAAGGATCACCACCAACTACTTTCTTAAATAGTGTGCAATGGAGAAATGGGAAGTTTATTATGGGATGTAGGAAGTATATTTTAAATTTTTTTGAAAATATAATTAGTGTTTTGGATAAATGATCGATAGCGTTTGAGCCTCAATAAACTACAAGGATTATTATAATGTCTAAAATCATCGTAACTTTAGTTATACAACTCTAAATATTATAACTTTTTATAACTTTGCACTTAGCTCGACATATACTTTAAAATAAGACCGATTTTGATATAAGAAAAATTGTCGAGAGTAAGTCGACATTTTCACGGTCTGCTATTAATAAGTTAAACTTTGAATAATCCAAAATAAGTTAACCTTTTGAGGGTATTTGTTTTTAACAAGTCAAAACCGGTTACAACTTGTTGTTCGCCTTTTAAATAGGTAAGAGGGACACTTAGTCACTCTTTCATTGGATATTTTAAAATTTTAGATTTATTCTAAAACAAACCCTTTCCCCACATTGACTTCTGGATTCCTCCCACCACCCAAGTGCCACCCCCCTACCACCTTTACCCACCAGAAAAAACTAGCCCAGCCCAAAGCGACTGCCACCCTCCCGAAACCCAGCCCAACCCCACCGAAACACCACCCCATCCTAGAAAACCACCACCACCCACCCTGAAACCAACACCGAAACCAGGGAAGAATGCTTCAGACAGCCTCCTGAGCGAATCTTCTCCGGATGCCAAGTCAAAGAGATAAGACCTTGACCTCATTGGGGGCATGCTTACCTAGAGCAGGATGAAAATAACTGATCGGACATGGAGAATAAGTTCAAATCCAACAAAGACAGTCATCACGAAACCAAGGTTAGGAGTATATGCTAAGTTGGTTTTTACCCGTTCCAGTTCAGCTTCATTTCTTGCAAATAATATTAGCTTGCCCCTAAGCTTGCAAACTGTTTAGCAAGAACCTCACCTTCACATTCACTATCACCACCTTACTCCATCTCTCACCTCCTTGCTCAAAACCTCCCCTCCTTCCATATTCTCTCTTCAAAAACCATCTCAATCCAAAACTTCTTTCTT
This sequence comes from Patellifolia procumbens, assembly GCA_947645195.1. Classification (NCBI taxonomy): domain Eukaryota; kingdom Viridiplantae; phylum Streptophyta; class Magnoliopsida; order Caryophyllales; family Amaranthaceae; genus Patellifolia; species Patellifolia procumbens. Next base: position 24,665 of record CANSGD010000601.1, read on the forward strand.
TAATTACCATTTCTATCAACTTCAATTCCAATCCGAGCTCGAACCTTCAACAATGGAGTCTCCGCAGCGAAGCAGAGCTGAAGACAGCAGCAAATGAGAGGATGAGAGTGGCAGATGAGTGGTAGAGTGAGAGGATGGGGTGGGGGAGGGGGTGATCTCACGCAGAAGGGGCGGGGGAGGAGGGGTTCGCAAGGATGGGGAGAAGGGGTGGGAAAGGGTTTTAAATTTTTATTTAATTAAATATCTAGAAATAAAATAAAATTGAGATTGAAAATGTAAACCAATAAAAATAAGACATGTGGGCACGGTTATCTACAACTTACCTATGAAACCGGTCATGGGTCACTTAACTTGTTAAAAGCAAATACCCTCAAAAGGTTAACTTATTCCAGGATTATCGAAAGTTTAACTTATTGATAGCAGACCGCAAAAAGCTCAACTTATTGTCGACAATTTTTCCCTTTCATATACTTAATTTTATTACGTAGTGGTACTCATTACTAAATATCCTATTCCTTTCATTTCATTGCACTTCAGCTGCTTTCAACAAAAGAGAACATGCTTAACTCCTCTCTGATATTTTTTATAAAATACCTTAGCCATGATCTCCCTAAGTTACTTTTTAGTTCAATGCAATCTAGTTCAATTAGTCTAGTTATTTTCAGTTCAGCTGAACAGAATACTTACACTCTCATATTTGATTTACTTTTAGTCTCATATTTCATTAATTTCAATTGTATTCAAGAACAACCCCCTACAGTGTAACTCAATATTGGAAGTTCGAAGTTTTCCATTGAGGAGAGATGAAATATGAGCATTTGTTATAGATTACGGGTAAATTCTTTTCAACCTATTAGCACTTATCTGAACTTATATGAACTGATTATAACTTATTAGTGTTATATGAACTTATTTCGAATTATTAGTTTTTATATGAACTTATGTAGAACTTATTTGTCAAATGGGTGAAACCTTATTAGTACTTACTATAACTTATGTGAACTTAATAGAACTTATTAGTACTTATCTCAAGACTTATCTGAAGTTCTGAACCCCATTTTCTCACAAGGCTAAAATATAAGTTAAAAAGCACGCGCCTGCATATCTATACATAAAAATTGAGTTAAAGGTCTCATCTAATTATTCTAATAATTACAAACTAGAGGATAAAGTATCTAACAAGATAAAGGTTGACAAAGGTGCTAAATATAAAAATAAGATAAATAGAAGTCTTTTTCATTAATATTGTGTTTTCATATGTAATTACTGTATATATTATTGTATAAGAGTTTGTATACTTTTAGTACACTCAAGTCAGGTTATATACTTAAATTTTGCAATGGTATACCATATTTTATTAATACTTATCTCTTCTCATTTTAACAATTTAAGGCTTCATGTTGTATGTATCTTATTCGGTTACTGTACCATATTATATCCCATCATACTTAGCTTTTCATATAAATGACATTTGATAATCAACACCAGCTTATGTCCAAAATTTTAACATATTATTTTATGGGTCAGTTATTATAGAACGAAGCAATAATATTTTAGATATTATAGCCGACCCGTGCATCGCACGGAGCTATAACTAGTTCACACTTAAAAGGACTAAAGAAGGAACTCCCTTGAGGGGGTTGGAGTTCACTGTAACTCTGCAAAGATCCAGATCTTTTAGTTCAATATACCCTTTGCCCATAGACCATTTCTTTTGATTTTTTTCTTTTTTCTTTTGATTTTTTTTTGGGGGGGGGGGTGGTTATATTATCTACTCTGCACAAAAACAGGAAAAAAAGCCTAGAAATCATCTTGTTTAGCTTCTCTTTTTGATTGCTGAAATCAGTGGATGACCAAGTCAAGCTGAGCTTTGAACCAGATTCGCTATGAACAAGTGAGCAGAGCTCAAGGTTTCAAAAACTGCAAATTTAAGCTGAGCCTGGCAGAAGGCACAAGCCATGATTTAGCTCAGTTGGGCTTATTTGAAACCCATATCATTATATAGTTAGACGTTACTGAAAAGATCTATTCAATTGTTTCAAAAAGCTAAAACAAGAATACTAACATGTGCATGAACAAGATTCGGTTCAATATGCTGCTGGAACATGGGAAACACTGCCATCATTATTTCAGTTTGAGACATAACACACCCAATCCTGTTCTTGTCCCTTTGAACTCTGGAAATTAGGTGTGAATGGACGCCTCCCACCTGTGATGCATGCAATCACGTGACATATAAAAAGTGTCTTGTCCAGCAAATGAAGAATTTAAAGGAAAATGGAACACATTACTTACAACAGCAATCCACAAGTCCAGTGACCTTCTAATATTAGGATGTAGAGCATAAACGCCTTCAAAGATAACCTACAAATCAAAAATTCAGAGTTAAGTCCATAAGACTCCATAAATATTCCTTTTAACACGAAAGTAACTTCAGGCGAAAGATCTAAATACACCAACAGCACATAAAACAATAAAGAACAAAAGCTCATCTAAGAGCAACGGCATTATGGTAGCCAGGTAATAACCCCAACGACTTTAACAAGTACTTCATTCCTTTAAGATTTGACCACTTTATACAGTTAAACCATCAGCACCAAGATATCTAGTTAATTTGGTTGGAGCCATTCTGATAACCTAAACTAGTCTTGTTCAGCCTCATATTCAACTAATATGACAAGCCCAATTTAATACATCTGAAAGAACAATTAACTCATAGCACAAATGAAAATAATGGATTTTACCTTCTTATCTGACTCACACTAATCGAACATGTTAGGTACCAACCATTTAATACTCTCCACCACTCCATACTCCATAGTCAATACTGATCAGGCTCATAGCAGTAATCCATCCAACTATCAAGTTAGTAATATAATTGCCAAATCATGTTCAATACAACACAGCTTTACTAGCAGAATATCTAATCACAGGAAAGTAACTCAAACCCATGGACCTACAACCACATTTGCATGGAAGTTGCAACGCTCAAAACGGGGAAAAAATTGTTCGTAGACTATTTCATATTCATCAGTTTCTTCCTGTCATAAAAAGATAACCACTCCATATAAAAAGGCCTCATCAAGCTTCTTAAACCTTAAGCACTATATTAAAGTATCAAAACAGTAGAGTATCATTTAAAATAAACACAAAGACATCCGCAATTTATTTTCGTTATGCAAATAATCTTGTTTAACCTGTGGGATCGTTGTATATCTTACCACTCCACAATCTTCAGAAATTTCTAAGTCTTTTTCGCCACTCCTTGAACCACTTTCCAAGTCGAATATGGGTATTTTAGTCCTCCTGCTCTTCCTTATTTCATCAATATTCTGCAACAGTAACAAAGTTAGAAGCAAGGATCACGGTCCCCTTTCTTTCTTATTCTTTTTTACCATTAATACAGGCTACAATATACAAAAGCTAACACCATATCCGTAATTCCCTCAAAGTCAAGGAAGGAGCTAACATCAAAGCTAGTTATGACTCTGATGATCATAATGACTTAGATGCTACTTATCCTAGTCCTAGGAACAGCATCAAAACCAACCAAGAATACGAGGAGAAGAGGGATAATATAGCATGGAATCAACACTTGGTTGTTCTGTTACATAATGGTAGTTATGTAATGGATTTTGAACTTGTCGTTCTGCATAACACAAAACACATTTTTCTCTCCGCCTTGACCGTTACGTAACGGTGACTTGTCTTCTTAAAACATTTTTTCACGTTACATCTGTTACTTTAGAATGGGCCACGAGAAAGGAAGGGAAACACACATTCCACAAAATAAACAATATTCACACACAAAACAAGGGAGAAGAGAGAGATGTGAGCTTTTGAGTTCAAGAAATAGTAGAGTTGTGTCTATCTATATGAAGAGTAGGTAATATAGAATCAGGACCAGATCAGGGGCATTGGACATTCATGTTTTAAGTAACATTTTCATTCACCGTAGATAAAGCCAAATCATAATATACGTTTAGCTATATCATGTCAAAGCAATACTTTTCAATGCAGAGTGGGTTTTGCAAAGACATGCCTAGCATTAGTTCAGTTTCTATGGTGTACCCCGAACTTAATAAATAGGGGTTAATTAAACTGTTACGTAGGTGCTAATTCAGCTAAGTAAACAACTTTTACTTAGTGGGAACTTAAATGCTTTTGATCTTATGGACAACGTTTTTTTGGGAAAACGGAGTCGAAATGAGTATTAATACACTAACTTGTTGGGCGATAGTTAAAGTCAATCTTGAACGGCATTTTCGACCTTAAAGACGATGTTATTTTGAAAATTGGATGGAATCGGTACCAATATGTCTATTCGAAGTGAGTGCCCAAAAAGTCGGCTCAGGGGTACTCATTTCGATCCACATTTTGAAATTCGCGTCCTATAGGAATGATCAGGGATTTGTATCCCTAAAAATGTCGTCTTAAGGTCAAAATGTCGTCATCGCATCAAAGTGTATGCCCAAAAGGTCAGCATATTTGGACTCATTTTACCGCTTCTCGAAATCCGCATCCCATAAGTACAATCAGCCATTTCTATTTATGTAAAAAATGTCGGATTTGAGAATTTTCAATGCATATTCCATCAAAAATGACGAATTTTCAAAATGTTAAGGTATATCAATAATCAAATTTTTTTTGAGGTTTGAAGATCCACAAATGTGAATTTTTGAAAAAAAAACATGTTGCACAAACCATAATCTAATCATCCGTTACTAGTCCTCTTCATTTCTCGTGACCGCAAGCGCGCTTTTTTCATTAAATGATAGAGCCATGAGCTTAAAATCTAAAATTTGTCTAGTAATAACTGAACGATGTTTAGTTTCAAGAGAACCAAACTCTCAATTTGCATTTACCGTCTAAAATTAGAAAAGATTTCGCGTTGCGGTGCCTAATAAACATATAAAATGACAGATGCTAAAGGAAGAAGTAAGATACTCTTGCAGTCTTGCTCAACACCCTTATAAATGAAAGCAAAGAGCCAAGGAAGAAAATCAATTCACCATTAATAGTCGAATAGAAACAATTTGCCGTTAACACCGCGTGAATGTTTTAAGAATATTCACACTACTCGAATTATAACCTCAATTTTGCATTTTTGAAGTTTAATAAGTATTCTTATTACATAATTTGACCAAAGCTATCATATGGTTGCGTTGTAGATAAAGTGGAAAGATTACTTAAAAAAAGATCCATAAATATAAATTGATACTAACTCATATTTATTAGTCAACTAAAAAGCTTACGACAAGTTTTTCTCCTTTTGTTAGTGTGTGGCTTTTGTTTTTCTGCTACTATGTGTATTTTCCCCTCTCTTTTCTTTTTTGACCATTTCTGATATATTAACGGACATAACGGAAAAAAATCCCTAATGCGGCCGAGATGGACGTAAATTCCATCGTGGCGTTACGTAACGGCACTTCGCATAACGTCAAGCTCAAATCCGTTACATAACGGTTGATACGTAGGTAACGGCCAAATTTGGTTTACATGCAAAGAGCAAGTGTAATCACATGCTTTTCTATGTTAATTGTTTTTTAATCATTCTTATTATGGTAAAGTTAGTTACTAACAAAAAATTGTCGGCGAGTGGAAATGAGGAAGAAATTTTTGTATTAGAATAAATAGCCAAGTCTTGGCATAGGAAGGTATTGTGAAAGGAGATTTAAGTTTCCCTATCGATACAACTTACTATCTAGTGGCCTTAACCAATCAACACCGATGATGACAAACTCGCAAAGGATCCACTATAAGGAGCCCCAGATAATCGTGAAGAGAAGTGAACGAAGCTCGTCCACAAATGGCCACGGCCATGGCGATGCAGTATGGAAGGAAGAATCGCTCGATGTAAAGAAACTCACGAGGAGATGATCTGAACTTAGAATGGATCAAAACCGACTCCCAAAAGTAAGAGCTTTAGATGGAAGAGTTGAATATGCGTGGAGGAATTCTACAAAAAGAAAAGTTAGAGTGAAGAATCTTGAAGAAGTGGAAGAGAAAAGAGAGGAAACCTTTGAAAAATGGGAGAGGATCTAGAAACTTCGAGCCAACGGAGGAGATTGGGAGGGGAAATGAATGGAGGTTTAAGATACTAGATTTGCCGCTCTACAAGTGGAGGGGGATAAAGTGGAGGCGATGGTGGCACTCAACGTAAATGCTCTCTTATGGTACCAGCGGCATCCAAAGAGGAACTTATATGTCTTTTCATGAGGAAGTTTATAATTGGTTAAGCGGTAGTATCTTGACCCTTAACTACTAGGGGGTTATAAATATTCGGCATCTTGCCTCAAGGAAAAGCTACATGGAGTACCGGACCAATAATTTAAGCAATATGAAGCCAACTTATTAATGGGCTTAAGGCGAATATAAGAGATGCATCTGGCCGCGAAACCAAAATCAAGAATGCGAGCAAAGAGATGGGCTATGAGAAATGGGCCTAGTTATGGGCCATTGTACATTTGACTTCCAATTCCAACCCAACTATCTTAGTTTTCAAAGGCGTATAGGCCATATCGGTACCCTCAATTCCATAAGGATGAAATTGAGACACTGATTAGCCTCGTCCAAGCATCTTCTAGTGCTTATTCTAGCCCTGTGTGGCTAGTAAAGAAGAAGGATGGCTCTTGGAGACTTTGCGTAGATTACAGAGCTTTGGATAAAGCCACTATGAGACATATTTCCTATCCCTATCATTGAAGAATTACTAGAGCAACGATTGAACCTCAAATCTGGATACCATCACATTAGCTTAGAATGAAGAACGAGGACATACCAAAAACAGTCTTTAGAACCCATGAATTTATTTTTAAGCCTTATTTAAGGAAGTTTGTACTTGTTTCTTTTTTATGATATTCTTATTTAAAGTAAAACTCTTACTCGACATCCAGCACCTCCTGCATTGTTACAGGAAAATGATTTGTACACAAATCAAAAGAAGTGTGAGCATTTGGGGAACGTAGTTTTAGCTGATGGGTGGCGGTGGTCAAACAAAAATTTAGGCAATCAACACTTGCCTACCATAACAGGATTGACAGGATTCCTAGGATTAAAAGGGTATTACTGAAAGATAATCAGAAGCTATGTAGCCATAACTGAACAACTCAAGAAAGACAATTTTGGGTAGAGTACACACACTACCAAGGCTTTCTAAGAGTTAAAACACGCTTTGGCTTCTGCCCCTGTTTTGGCAATGCCTGATTTTACCTTGCCTTCTGTATTAGAAGCTGATGCTTCAGGCTATAGGCTTGGGGCAGTCTTATAACAACAAGGGCACCCCATAGCATATTACAGCAAAGTTTTAGGCCCTAGATTTAGAGCTCAGTCCATCTATGAGAAAGAAACGATGGCAGTGGTACTAGCGGTGCAAAAGATGGGGCATTCTGGTGATTTTAAAACATACCACAAAATAGTATCTGAGTGATATTGACAGAGTATGAGGAAGGTTGCAACTAAATATATACAATCTTGTGTGACTTGTCAACAACAGAAGACTTCCAATCTCAAGTCTCAAGGTTGCTCCAACCCTTCGCCATCCCTTCTTAAGTTTGGAAAGATAATTCTACGGAGTATGGACTTCTGGTTATGACACTCTACTGATCGTGGTAGACAGAGTCACCAAATACAGCCACTCCATACTCCTGAAGCATCCCTTCACTGCTAGTGGGGGTGGATTCTGTGTTTCTGAAAGCTGTGCTGTAAGTTGCCTGGGTTTTGTGCAACTAATCTCTCAGATACGAACAGGAAATTTATAAGCAGTTTCTGGAGGGAATTATTAAAGTTGCAAGGCACTAATCTCCATGGCACTAATCTCCATAGGAGTACAGCTTATCACCCCACCATATGCGCAGAGTGAGGTGGTCAACAGGAGTATAGAAGACTACTTTGAGGTGCTGGACTTTCTTTTCCCGGATGTTGGACTCCGAAAAGGGGGACCTAAATCTAGGGCTCATTAGATCCCTTTGGCAGAATACTGGTACAACACCTCCTTCCATGCTTCTCAAATGCACCCCATTCAAAGCTATGGGAGAGACTGTCCCCAACTCATGAGGTAGGAACCTGCAGATGTAGCATCCTTGGAATATCAACTTAGAAAGGGATGCATTGCTAGATGAATTGAAGCTCATCTCCTAAAATCTGACAATTATATGAAGATAAAAGAGGATGAAAAGCGAACAGATGTCAAGTTGGAGGTGGGGGAGTTTGTGCATCTCGAACTCAGGCCTTATAGGCAGAAATCTATGGCCAAGAGACCCTTGAAACAATGTAATTTCTTAAACATGTAATTTCTTTCGAGAAGCAAATATTCCATCATATTACTTGGAACAATATAAGGCAACACATAAAAACTAATTATTCTTCCCTTTTATAATCGGGAACATGATTCTTCTTCCCATCATAGATTTAATCTAAATTCCAATCCACCCAAAAACGGTTTACAAGAAAAGAAGCTTGGATCAAACTAAACTACATTCTGGAAAAAGAAACGCAAAACACAGTAGACTACAGTGGACAACAAATAGAATTTGCAGGCACTTTTCAACTAGACAATATAACTGTGATTCTCGGACTCGGATACAAGGGTCTGACATTGGAATAAATCCGAACGTCTGCCCTGGATTTCGTGTCGGCAACCATGTCGTGATCCAAGTCAACTCCGGGACGGTAGGGTGGTGGGCCAAAGTCAAGCATCCCAGCAATATAAAAAATTTGATACATGTATATCTACCTTCAAACCTTAGTATTGAGAACTTAGTATTGAGAAGATAAAAACATACTATAGCGGACAATTAACCCCAGAAGAGTTGACATTTAGGAAGTGGAAAACATATGCAGACTTTCTCCAAACAATCACCATGTACAAATACATTTTACCTAGACCTTCAAGTGAAATGCATGGATATTCCTCCAGCATCTCAACAAATCAAACCGATAAGGAGCTCCACACTATTATACACGCTCCAAGATGATGATTTCTTGAAATTCCTCTTTGGAAGATAGCTAGAGGTCAAGGTAGGACAGAAGATACTTTAATTTGTCTACCTCATGCTAGTAACGAAATGAATGCCTGCTCTTCTATCAGGATAGAGGTTTTAGCCTCTTTGGTAAGTTGGTAACCCATATACCAGGAAACTTATATATCCAGATTAGGACAATTAGCGGATTCCCATTTATAAGTCCTCATTACCATTATCCAGGATTCAAATTCTCTTGAAAGGTATCAGAAACCCAAAAATTTCCCCACGACAAAACAGACGTCTTTTAAGATAGCAGTTTTTCCATTTCATAGATGCCATATCTCCACGTTGTTAAAGTACTACTAAATAGTTAGTGACAGATAACCCAAGAGATATACCAGTTACAATGACTTCTAGCTGCAGAAAATCTGGATCGAATCAACCTTAATTTTAAGTTTCCAACTCTAGGTAAAACAATACTATAAAACTGAAGTCACACCATAGCAGTTGGCCAATATACTAGACTGGAAAAAATTGCTTTGTTCAATAATTAGTTAATTAATTAAAATTACCGAGATTTTTTTTCAAACGAATAAATGTGTACAAAGTAACAAGAAAGCAACCCGAGCACTTCGCATACAATCTTGACTTGTAATGGAAAATATCAGCATACTAAGGGTTGATAGTGACACTATGGCAAGGAAAAAAGTATAGAGTAGTCACCCTCGAAATTTTATGATAAATAAATAACCTGCAGACTGCAGAGGACCATATGGATCTCTCACCTTTGAGAGTAAAGAAAGATCAAGTGAGCTGAAGTCGTCATACTTGTAGTCCTTTACATGCTCAGACTTGTAGTAGCTCTCAAGGGAAACAACCTCACAGCCAATTATGTTGGCCATTTTGTGAGCCAAACTTGTTTTGCCAGAGCCACTTGGACCACCTGCAGCACCAAGAAGCAATTCATCCACCAATCACTCTATCTTAGTACTGTCAAGTAAAAATCAAAAACTCCCAAAATTGGAACAGCAGTGCTGGCACAAAAGTTATCATCAAAAGGGCTTGTGAGTTGCTTTCTCCACATACCTCGGTGAGGCCCCGCCACCTATGCTACTTAGACTTTTCATTTTACCTATGGGTATGGATACTTCAACACTTCAATTTGGACTAAGTCAAGGAAATTTTCATTAGACGGACAAGTGGGACACTTGGACACGAACCCGTGTCCGACATAGGTACTCGAATCCGAGTAACATAGCCTAACACTGCTGCTCTAAATCTCATATTCTGCTCAATGTACAAAGCAGACTCATGCTTTAACTTTGTCATTAGTCCTTGTCCTCCAACCTCCTATACACGAAATGGGGGCAGTCTCATAGTATCGAAGGTAATCGTGACGCTTCGGATTCTCAATGTGTAAAAGCTAATCCTAATTGAGATGTTGGATCTTGAAACTGACACCCATAATATAGGTAGCTTTCACCATGTCTAACATTCAAAAGGAAGTATGTTACTCCGACACCTTCATTTACCTCAAAAATCGGGTGTCGTGTCGTGTCGTGTCCGACACGACACTTCACTTGGATACTTCATTTTAAACTAAAAATTTGAATTTTTTCTACAAAATAGCCGTGTCGGACACTTGGACACCCGTATCCGAGTAGACACTCAATCCGTGTCTGAGTAACATAGGGAAGTACCATCTTATCTCATAAAGTATGCATGGTGTCGTAATAAATCAATGTAGTGATCCAGCAAAATAATCTTGCAGTCTATAGGGTCACGACCCAACTCAAGCATCAGTAACTGACCCGAGCTTGTAAGATTTAATCCCTCCATATCAATATAAATGCAACGTTTGCTATATTGAGCTTTTAACTGGATGCGCATATTTTTTAAACTGGATAGGCATATTTCATATTTCGAGCGGTAAATATATATGCTCTAGAAAGATGAAATGCACATTCAGTTCAAAAAAAATGCGCATGATAAAATAGTTGCATATCTAGCTCAAAAATTATACACATTTAGTTCAAAAAATATGCACAAAATATCCTTCTCATTTTATGAATCTTTTTATTGGATCATAATTATATATAAGGTTAGGATCCGGTGAGAAGGATCGATGTGCATATCTTTTAAACTGGATATGCATATTTCATATTTCGAGCTGTAAATACATGTTGTTAAACGTTAAAATGCACATTCAGTTCAAAAAAATGCATATAATAAAAAAGTTGCACATTTAGTTTAAAAAAATATGTATAAAAAATCGTTCTCACCCTTCTTATTTTAAGAATCTTTTTATTTCACCTAATTCTATATATATGTATATATAATGAATTAGGATCAAATAAAAAGATTCTTAAAACGAGAAGGGTGAGAGGATTTTATGTGCGTATTTTTTTGAACCGAATGTGCATATTTTTTGAGCTAGATGTGCAACTTTTTTATCATGTGCATTTTTTGAATGTGTATTTTATCTTTTTAGAGAATAAACTAACAGCTCGAAAAGTGACATATGCACATCCAGTTCAAAAAACATGCCCATCTAATTCAAAAAATATGCATATCGAATGATCGATATATAGAAGGATCGATATGCATATTTTTGAATTAGATGTGCATATTTTTTGAACTGGATATGAATATTCCACTTTTCGAGCTGTCAGTTTATACTCTAAAAAGATAAAATGCACATTCATTTAAAAAGATGCACATGATAAAAAAAGTTGCACATACAGTTCAAAAAATATGCACATTTAGTTCAAAAATATACACAAAATCCTTCTCAACCTTCTCATTTTAAGAATATTTTTATTTGATCCTAATTCTTTATATATATACTTCCTCCGTTTCTATATAATTGATACATTTACATAGTGTTTACTATTCACAGTTTAGACTTTAATTAACTTTGGTGATTTATATTTTAGGTTAGATATAGTCATGTGAAATCTTATTAGATTCGTCTCATTGTGAAAAATTTTAATATCAACTTTTTACAATTTTTACTTATTGATAATTGTAGATATTAATATTCAAAATAATACATTGACAAATGTGAAAACATGAAGTGTGACACTTATTAAGAAACGCAGGAAGTATATAGGGTTAAGATCCGATGAGAATAATCTTAAAATGAGAAGGGTGAGAAGGATCGATGTGCATTTTTTTTAGCTGGATGTGCATATTTTTTTAACTAGATATTCATATTTCATATTTCGACCCGTAAATATATGCTCTTAGACGTTAAAATGCACATTTAATTCAAAAATAAAGCACATAATAAAAAAAGTTGCACATTTAGCTAAAAAATATGCATATTTAGTTCAAAAAATATGCATAGAAAATCCTTGTCAACATTCTCATTTTAACAATCTTTTTATTTAATCCTAATTCTTTATATATATACTTCCTCCGTTTCTATATAAGTGACACATTTATATATATAGAATTAGGATCCAATCTTAAAATAAGAAGGGTGAGAAAGATTTTTTTGTGCATATTTTTTTTGAAATGAATGTGATTTAAGAACATATACTTAAGCCGAAAAGTGAATTATGCATATCTAGTTCAAAAAATATGCACATCCAGTTCAAAAAATTTGCACATCTATCCTTCTCACCCTTTCCATTTTAAGATCTTTCTCACCGAATCCCAACTCTATATATATAGAGGAGGGGATCCAATGAGAAGGATGAGAAGTATCGATGTGCATATTTTTCTAATTGGATGTGCATATTTTTAAACTGAATATGCATATTTCACTTTTTGAGCTGTAAGTTTATGCTCTAAAAGATAAAATACACATTCAGTTCAAGAAAAATGCACATGATAAAAAAAATGCACATGATAAAAAAGATGCACATTTTTAAAAAATATGCACATTTAGTTCAAAAAATCTTTCTCACCCTTCTCATTTTAAAAATATATTTTTTCGATCCTAATTCTATATATATATATATATATATATATATATATGGGTCCTCTCTATTTCGCTTCCAAAAAGCCATCATTCCCCTCCCTTTCTATATCTTGTCTTCCCAAATAAGTTCCCTAACCAAGAGTCACGTTTATTTTGATACAGAGGGAGCAATTTCTTCTTTTCGGTATTCCGTTAAAATATTTTATTTCTACTGATCTATTTCAAGAAATAAATTATTCTATGCCAATGCTACTTGGACAGAGGATCCTGATTTCCTGCACTAGCATAAAGGTACTAAGACTGTTCACTTAAATTTCCTGGTCAGCTCCTTGCACTGTTTCTGCTCTCCCTTATTTGCTCCTCTATTGCCTTTCTTCTATTTTGTAATTCTTATTCTTCCTCCTCACCTGCAAATCATTTTAAAACTTCCTGAAGTCTCACTTGTACCCGCTTTGGGAGTCATATTAACCTCTCACATCTTACTATTCTCTGCCACCCTCTCAAGTCTCCATTCTCTTCTATCTCTAGCATCTTTTGTCGTATGCTCCCTCTTTATCCTGTCTTCCCTGCCCCCCTTAGATTTTTTTCACTTCCAGATCTCTCTCCTCTCCCTATTTCCTACATCAAAAGAACCTTTGCACCAAGCTCCAACCACTAACACAATTACCATCACTTCAAATGGCTCCTAAAGTATCAAACAATTCCCCGGTATTCATCCATTTCCAGCATTAAAGCCCCATCTATTCCCAACCAATAAAGACCAAGTCTTGGAATAGACGGTCTATCCATATATTTAACTTAAAATCTTAGCGTGTAAAGTGTCAAAATTTTAAAACCTCAATGTTTTAATAAAAAAGTCGCGTACAATCTATCCGTATACTCATGGATAACACAAGTTTTTAACCAAGAAAATACGATGCCATGCACTTCACTAAGGGCCTAAGTGCAGCCCCTGACACCCACTCCCGCTGACATGTTGTGCTGATGCATAGTGCACAAGACCTAGAAGAAGAGACACTAATTTTAATGATCTTTGAACTTAGTGTCTTAATAAGGTCTACCAAACAGGAATACAAGATATAGCAGCATTGGCCACAAAGACAGAATACGTAGTCTCCTTCCACCACATTATATCAAAACAAGCTATATAATTTGCGTCATGGATTTCGCTAGTAGCCCAATCTAATCATGTAATAGTGTCACATTGTCACTGATTTATACCTCCTTGCCAAAACAGACAAGGGGCAATACACCTGGAAGTAGACATTAGGGATGATTGTTTGATAAAAATATCATAAATTCTCAGTCTATGATTTCCGATTATCAACCTTGATAAAAATAATTCTGATAGGGAATCAGCTTTCTTCAAGACAATCAGTCTTTGTTCCCTGAGACCATTAAATTCATTTCATAATGTCAGACGTAGAATTAAAAATTTCTGTCTATCTAGGTTTTTCCATATGGAGAGGAAACCACAATCTCTACTCCAACACATATATATATTTGGATGCTGCCCAGGGTTCTTTTTTCTCTGAGAGTTCTAGATGTTGGCAATAAGTATTATTGTCTGTCCACAGTTCTATCTATCCTAAAGACCAAACTCCGTCTTATATTAAGTTGGCGGAACATGATTCATCACTAGATTTTACATCACTGCTTTTATGCTTTACTGGACAAATTTTGTGAAACAATTTGCCGCACACTTAGCATACCATCACATCAGCCACACTGCATTTGTTAAACAAGTGAGCACAAATCGGGACAAATATAGAAAAGAGAGATGATACGGGACAGCTTAAGAGAATGAGTTCGAGACAAGTGAAGCAGTTGAAACTTATATTACCAATGCCCACTATGACTGGAAGACCTTTACTCTCTAACAAAGCCTGCAAACACAGAAGAGAAGTAATGATATTACTTGTTTGAGTGTCAACAGGGCAGTGAATCTTTTAGAAACAAGAGCAGCAGAAACGACCCTCATCAGTTCTGACCTGTATAGCTTGAACAGCAAGTAGCAACCCTCGATCAAAATCATATGAATCAGGCATTGGAGCAAGCTGCACATTGTCCCTGTAAGAAGAGGAATCTGCAGTTGCTTCATGAGAGAGCTATAAACATATAATAGAAAAGAACCAGCAACCAATAGAATGCAAAATTGCTTGATGAGGACATCCGTTGCAAGGTAGTAATCACAAACCTAATAAAGAAGCATCAGCACTTGAAGGACCTGTTGAGATCAAATGCCATGTTGCTAAGACAGGTTCCATCTTAGACTTGGTTGGTGATCGAGTCCAGGGTTGAGACAGATCTTCAAGTCGGCTAACGAAGTTTGGAGTTACGCGAATAGGCTGTGGCGTAGGAATTTCCCTTTCCTGATCAAGTGATGTTGCGGTGCTAGCTAAGGGTGGTGGCGTATTAAGGCGGGGGACTCCTTAAAGTTGAAAATTGAATATTCAATACACATATGGGCCTAGTAAAATAGAGAATACTCCTAGAAAATATAACCTAGGCAAAATTGGCCGCAATAACACCAACTACTGGTTGGGTGTTAACTGGGGTGCACGTGCTCAGCATAAACATGTCAAAAGCGTAGCAAAATAGCATGAAAATCTTAAAGGATTACCCAAATTTGATCTCCTTATGCTATGCCTTTAACCCCAAACATTAGTTGGTGCTTCCTCCTACACCCGGTTAAGGTCGTGCTCTTTTGTGCACCCAACTTGGTGCTGTTGCGGCCAATTTTGCTTATAGTCTATATCTATGCAATACTAACCTTTTTGCTCAAGGATTAGCTCTAGATAGGATTTTGTTATCCAAGGTCCACAGACCCCCATTCTCAATGCTTCCGCCCCAACAGTCTTAGAGCAAAAGATATAAAGCAAGATCAGTCATTATTTTGCCAATTCTTCTATGGATACAAGCAGAAGACCATGCCACATGAAATAACCTAGTTACATGCACATAATAAGCTAGGTACATCCATTATAATGTGTATCATAAACACTTGTGCAGGTAAGTTTTAATTTACTTTTCTATCCTAACAAATATTATTGAGTAAGATGAACACGTCAAAATGATAATTTGAGCAAAAAGTATCTTCTTCTCCATTTCATAAATTGTAAATTCATTGGGTTTACCCAGGCACCATGAAGCGTATCCAATGGAGATGACAAGGGGTTGGCTAAAGATTAAGAGGATATAAATAATATAATGCTTAGTGAAAGCAAATATACGTGTTATAGTCTAAGAAAGAAGGCATTGCTTACCTTTCGATTACTACCCCTCACCACCATGAAAGTTTCACCAAGAGAGTCGATTGTTTCAAAAGCCAGTGAAAATTCTCCAAAGTTGAAAGTCAGTGAGGCCCTTTTATAACTGACAACAACATTGTAACCTAATTGAAGCAAACCACCAAGAGTCATCTTCCCAACCTGCTTTCACATAAAAGGAAATCTATAAAAAAAAATATGCACAATGCTTTGAGATTATAAATTTTTACGAACAATAGTTAATAGTATTGTTTTCTAACTTCTTAAGCTAAGGTTCAGATACAATAATTTATAATTTGTATTTATTGGTTTGCCCAAAGGAGGTTCGTACTATAACATACTCAATTAGTACACCTATAACTAAGTTTAATATTTTTAACAAATTATTGTGTGGATTTTGGTATTAATTTTTCCATACCAAACGAATGTTATTTTGTTAAGAACCATGCATCGGGGTGTTAACTGAGTTGAAGAGAAAAACTCAACCTCCCCATTTCTTTTTATTTAGGTTTCTTTTATAGGGAAAAGGTGAGCAGTTGGAATGGAGTAATAAAGTTCGTAAGGAAAACAAGGAAATATAAAGGTGAGCAGTTGGAATGGTGTAATAGAGTTCGTAAGGGAAACAAGGAAGTTGGAATGGAGTAATAGAGTTCGTACGGGAAACAACTCAACAAGGGAATATAACTAAACCATTTTATCTCCCCACAAACATATAACTTCAATAGGAGATTGGCATCTTATTATTTTACCCCTGCACGATCGTCCCTCCACCAAAAGCCCCAAATTTTGTTCTTTTTCCTTTTTATTTGTTCACATTGATGATTGTTCCACATCGATGAGAGAAATTAGATTTATCCATTTTCTCTTCTGCAAGTTCAACCCATATCTCGTGTTCGTAAGGTAAAGTTTGTTGTTTTCATCTTGAGTTGTAGGTTTTTGGGGACGTCCCCTGTTTCTATCACTTTGCAGTTGCCACAAGGAAGCGAAGAAGTTTTTGCGGTATTTCTTCTCTTCTCTTATTACTCTCCTTTAACTCCCTTTGTTTCTATCACTTTGCAGTTTGTTGTTTTCATCTCGATGGCTCGGAAGAGTTACAAGATTGAAAACAGAGCCTAAAGGTCATTTTCCAAGGTTTAGGGGTCTTTTCACTACTCCCATAGGGCGCACTATACCTTTGGATCCCTCACTACTCTACCAGGAGAGTCCACCAATTTCCATTGGGCCGAGTATGTTTTGTGCTTTTTGAAAAGAATTTGTTGCCGTGATCGACACAATCATATTTTGTTATTTTCGTTTAATACTTCTATTCTTTCTTCATGACACTTTTTAGTGTAAAGTATAAATAAACACTTAAAGAACTTAAGGAGATAATCTAATTTTTCAGCAATAATTTTCATTATTCTCTTAATTTCTCTCTGAAATTAAAAACCCCAGTTTTTACTCTTGCTCCTAAATACATTGAAGATTTGAAGCATTCTATAAGTAGTTGTTTTTCAAGATTTGTTCTTTAAGTAGTACTCCATCCGTTTGTTTATAATTGTTACACTTTCTTTTTTTGAACGTTTCTTTTTAATTGTTACACTTTCACTTTTACTAATTTTGGTAAACTTCACATCTTTATATTCCAATTTCCAACACTTTTAGGACCCACAGGCCACATGTCATCATCTTTTCCCATTAAATACCAAATCACCCCACACTTTTTACTTTTACAACATTATCTCTCCTACTTCATCTATTCCCCAAAACAACTTTATCAATTCCCCAAACAATCATTGCATAAGTTATCCCCCAAAGCAAAATGTAACAATTAAAAACAAACGGAGGGAGTATTTCTTCTCTCTCTTATTATTCTCCTTTAATTCCTTATTATTAATTCATTATGTTTATTTATTTTATTATGACTATGTTTTTCGCAATTATGAGTGAGTAGTTTTATTCTAAGGTTATGGAAATCCATGAATATTATGAAGGCATGCTTATGAATGTTTGCCAATCCACTTAATTCCTATTGAATGTTTTATTTCTACTAAATTAGATTTGGCTAGTCTTGATTGATATAGTTTGGCAATATTAGGTTATGTTCTAAGAGGCATAAACTTAATATTAAGGCTAGTTTCAATATGTAGATTTGGTATTAATAAATTGCGATAGCTTATTAATTTCGTTTCTATGGTTAATTTCGATTCAAGAGAGCAAGCTAACATCATTAATATTGATTGTTGTGATTTATTCCATAATATTGTTCATTTAAAAACATATGCCCTAAGCCTTTTATTATTGATTTATCCCTACATTTATTGCATTGTCTAGTATAATCACACAGAAATACTCGTTCCCAATAGTCTAGATTTAATCGACAATTAGGAGTAAAGGAACATTGTTTCCCTGTAGATTCGACCCCACAACCATGCTTCCTTCCTAGAGGACTCTAGGATTACTTGATTACTTTTGATTAGGTGATACGACTTTAGTGTGTCATTGTCCCACTATCCATTAAAAATCAGAAGAAAACAACTCATTCAGTAAAAGGGGGTTTCTTCATTACGTGGAAAGATTTTTAACACACGACAAGAAAATTGAAATGCAGAGTCCAACATAATATATCACCTGTTCTCATGCTAGAGCCAGACAACATTAACTCCAGATCTCAACTAGCTTTAAAAAACTTCTCATCAATTCTATTGTCAGAATAACGTGGTAGAAAAGCCTTTATTTCGCTTTTTTTGTACCATGATGCACTTTGCAAATTTTTACAAAAGCTAAGTAACAGATCAAGTAACAACTGCCAATTGTTTCCAATATTCATGACATTAGTTTACTCAAGTCGGAATCTAACCCCGTGACATCTAAATTCCACATTGTAAAGATGAAGTATAACCATAGACTTTACACATAAGGTTAATACCAGAAAGAAATGCAGAACTTTAAAAAGCAGAACATTTATACAGAAACTAGGACATTGATCTATGGTCATGAAATTTTGGAACCCTATGTATTAATCATTCACGCGCATCACCAGGCCCTGAAGGACATATAAGTTACTCACAACTTCCTATTGATCATTACAATGCTATGCTTAATAGATTCACCAGCACGGCTATACAAGACATATACATTACCTCAAATTCTGCCTTAGGCCGGATGATAAAGTGTTTGTCAACAATTCTCTGATCACCAAGTGAGAGGTAATAACGAATTCCAGATTGACGAACCTTGATCCAATCATTTATACGAGCTTCTTCATTTGCTGAAGGGGGCCGAAGGTACATCTCAATAAAACTATATAAAACAACCCAGTCACATATTGGCTAAAGCAAATGAGTTACATGTATAATATAATACAAGTAGACATTTAATGTGTAAATGCAGCAAAAGACATAAGAAACTTCATAAAGGCCCTGTATTGTCACATTTCCAAACGAATCTCATCTTCAACTTTGCATTCAAAGTAACCTACGATTTAGAGCATAGTCACCAGCATCCAGTTGTAAACTATGTCAAGAAGTCAGACAAGAAACGAGAAACACGTACCCAGGGGTATGAAGCAATGTTACATGAGCAGATATCCAAAACGCCTAAATAATATACTACCTCCGTTTTTTTAGTTGCAATGATTTCCTAAAACGGAATTTTCCCAAAGGTTGCAATGTTTCCTTTTCTTTCCTTATTTAGTAAAGAAAAACCCTATAAAATTACTATATTACCCTTATTAAATATAATTAACATCACTTACTACTAACAATTAATCTTAACTCAAACAACTTAATCACCCCACCAAATTAACCTAACCCCCACCCATTCATTTCTCCATCTTCATGTTCAACCTCTCCTCCCCTCCTCTCATCCTTCCCCTGTAAAACCACCCCGCAACCACCAACCACCGCCTTCTTCTTCATCTTTAAAACCACCGCCACCACCACCAACCACCGCCTTCTTCTTAATCTGTAAAACCACCGCCGTCACCATTCACCATCAACATCTTCATCTTCAACCTCTTCAATTTTTAGATCTACCGACATCAACACCACCAAGGCCATAATGGGCCGAAAACCCCACCACCAAGGCCGGAAACGGCCGAAAACACCACCACAAGGCCGGTGTGAAATAGGTTTTACTGGGTATTGAATTTGGTTGTCAATTTGGGTTCTTGAGTGTAAATGGGAAATGGGTTTTGAAATTTTGTTGAAAATGGGAAATGGGTTTTTGGGGTTTCTGAGTATTTGATTTTTGTGAGTTTCTTTGATTGTATGAAATGGGTGGGAAATTTTGTTGAAAATGGGAATTTGATTTTTGTGGTTTCTGAGTATTTGATTTTTGTGGGTTTCTTGGATTGTATGAAATGGGTGGGAAATTTTGTTGAAAATTGGAATCTGATTTTTAAGGTTTCTGAGAATTTGATTTTTGTGGGTTTTTGGGTTTCTGAGATGTGATTTCTGATGGTGGTAGATGATGGTAGGGTGGTATTTTGGTGGCGATGAAGGTGGCGGTGAAGGTGGTGGGTGATGGTGGGGTGGTGTTCTAGTGGAAGTGAAGGTGGTGGGTGATGGTGTTCTTCATACCTAATTACATAGCAATGGTCCCCACTGCCCTTAATTATATACCCAAACATTTACCTAATACCACATTAAAAATTTTGCATTGGTTTCCGTTTTTTAGAAACATTGCAACTAAATAAAAACGGAGGTAGTACTACAAATCCTTGGGAATTGGGATCATCCTCTGAGATTTACCTTGACACCATTAAGTTGGTCCAAGATCTCGCTATCCACTTCTTAGCCTCAAAAAGGTAATATTTCAAAATAAATTCGGTTGATGTTTATGTATATATAGATGTTTATGCAGCTTTTATTGATGTTTATGCACAAATATATCCATCTATAGAGAGAGAGGCGGAAGTAACATCAGAATGGTGGAATACTGATCCTTGTTTGAAATGTAACACTTTACCAGAAAGATGACATTTTAGCCAAAGTGGATTACCGATTTTAATGAGAAGTAGTCCCATATCAAGAGAAAAAAAAAGGATTATTTGTTAGCAAAAATTGATTACTAATTAGCCTCACGTTCTCATATAAGTTGACAGGTAGGATAGCCCATTGGACATGGGGGTTCAGTCAAGATATAGGGTTGTGGAGAGGAGTTTTATTTAAATGGGTAGGGCTCTAAATGATATGACCTATGGTTATAGGGCCATTATACCATAAATTGAGAGGAATAGTAATAGGGTTATTGAATCAGAACTTTTTTAAATGAAAAATCGTATAACCTCAAGAATACACTCACTCCCACCCCCCACCCCCACCCCTCTCCCTTCTCCAGCTCTTCTCCGTCAGCCCTGGGTTCTTCCAACTGTTCACTTCGACTTCACAATTCACATTATCATCTCTCCGGCTCATATGGGAGTTAGTATTGCAGATGAAGAGTTAATTTATTCGAGATTACTATTTTTCTAGGACGTTGAGAATTTTTGAGCTTCCATAAGAGGCAAATAATTATTTCTTGAATTCTGGCTACTGCTGTCTCTGTATTCTGTATAATTGCTTACACAAGGTCTAATGTTGCTGGATAGTAGGCTGACAAGGCAGCAGTGCTGGCTGATAATTTTGGGAATTGCACATTGCATTGGTTGTGAATGAAGAAGTATAAACATGAATTGGTATTTAAAGAATTTGGGAGGTCGGTGCAAATATTAAGTAAATGAAAAAGAAAGAAAAAAAGGGCAGAGCGAGGAGAGGGAAAAAATAAAGATCAATTACCATTTTCACTTGGTACTCTTCTCTATCTAAGAACTTGTTGATTTTGTTGAATTTAATTAGGAGCTTATCTTATTAAACTGCCTCACATAGACGAATTGCACTAGGCTCGCTAATGACCTGCCTGACCTAAACCGGCAGTACGCCCACTTGACCCAGACCCTGACCCAATTCTACCATTGCGGCACGCATATGACCTGTCCCGATAATGACCCTCCCAATAACCAGTATTCTCATCGGACTCTGTCACTTATAAGTTATATATAAAGATAGAGATAAGTTCATATGAGAATTCTACGTGACTGAAAGATCTAAGGATTCAGATTTTTTTCCTTACAAGGCATAATTAAAAACCCTCCTCACCCACACATCCATACATTATCATTTTTGCCCATATACTTTCTCACAACCTCATCATCCTCACTTTCTCTCCTCACCTCCTCATTCTCTCTCCTCTCACCTTCAAACACTTATAATATCGACAACCACCATTACCATCACCAATACGTATTTGTCACAATCGCCGTTAACAGCCACTACCTGCCACCTACCAATCACTACCATCTCTCCTCAGTCCAACTTCCTCTCACATCATTTCTCCCTCTCCACCGCAATCTCACCGACAATTCCATCTCCTCCGCCGTCGAAAAGCCGAAGATGATCACCGACAAAGGTGATGAAGAGCACAATCAAAAGCTTCGTCGATTTGATTTTGTTAATCAATTGAGGATTTCAGCTCATTTTCTCTTTTTCTTTCATCTCTCTTAGAGGCATCAACGGTTGATCCGAAGCATCATCAATGGTGGTTATTGCTAATTTGGTGATTCATATAATCGAGTAAATAATTCACAACTTGATGTTGATGCTAATCAACACCTCAGACAATGTTCAGTAAAGGAGCAATACAAGTATATTACTCTGACTAACACGGGTACATGTCCAAGTGTTGGACCCAGCTAAATTGTGAAAATGTTCCATTATTTTAGCCCAAAATGAAGTGTCAAGTGTCCATACCCATATCGAAGTGTCAAGGATCCGACACGAGTACTGGAGGTAAAATAAAAAGTCCAAGTAACATAGGTTGCATATACATGTTCCAAATTTTTAATTGAAATAATTTAGAACATGTTTGAAATATTTCAAGGCAAAAACTTGAAAATTGAACATATTCAAATCAATTTAGAACATGTTTGGAATATTTCATAACATACTTTCAATCATTTGGGACATAAAGTTCAAGATATAGAACATACTTGAAAGTAGATAGCACCCAATTGCGCGAGTCCACTTTCTCTCCCCCGGATCCAACCCGTATTCCGTGTCCGTACCGGGGTCGTGTCGTGTCGACACGGGTACATGGGGGTGGTTTGCCGAGTCCGAGCATCACAGAGAAATTCTATATGAAATAAAAAATATTGACCGTTCCAAAATCTAACCCATGAAGTAAGGGGGCAAAATCCTAGAAATAAAATACGGACCCTGGTAGAGTAATCAGATTTTCTAGTAATCCTATCACCAAATCTAAACATGTATATCATTTTGTGGCTAGATGGATACTTGACAATGCACAAACTCATGTAGTTGCTTAGTTAATACATTAACAATCCGCACCATTTCATACATCAAAAATGCACATCACAAGCAGACATCGTACATGTGGATAAAACTGACACTTATGGAAGAAGTAGAAGATTTGTGGTTTAGGTTATAGGATTGCTCATATTAATTAAAAATCAACTTAGAAGAGATCCTCAACTTTCGAGAACTTTTGAGATGCAGCTCTTCATAAAACTGTAGTCTCAAATATTTCCCAATGAATATCTTTCTCTGCTAGCAGCTCTAATTATTTACCATTTTCATCTTCTCACTCTAACTTATTCTGAGATCCTCATAACGCCAAGGCATCTTCTAGCTAACCTTCTTCGTCAATAGTGACTGATTAATCTGCTTGGGACACCTAGAATTAGTAAACTTGATGGGAGCCCCAAATCAATGCATAACAGATGGCAACATCAGGAAGATACCGATCCACCTTCAATCATCTTACTTTGCTTATTTTATTTCATCCTTATGTCATTGTATTAGTGGCCATTACAATATATCCATACACCCTCAAACCAGCAAATTGAGTTCCATGCTAAATTTTTCCAAAATGTACCTACTGGAAACAAGTTCAAACTAAGGGAACCCCACAAAAGAGTAGTTCAGACCATCAAGTAATAATTTTAAATGTTGAGATGTTTCACACTTCCATCAAGTTTCAAAGATTTCAAATAGCAGAGTAACAAGTAATCAGCTCCCTTAGCACTTACTTATCTGTTTGCGGCTCCTGTCCACTCGAAGTATAATCAGCATGTCCATTTGGTGACTGCAAAAAGGGGCACATACACAAAAACATGTCAGCATGTACGATTCAGCTTATGAAGACAATATATTAAAAGTTCCTGAACTGTTTCAATGTGCTTTCAGTTACCCCCAATGGATGCATGAGCCAAGGAAGGTACAAACTCTAAGTCAAAACTGAGCTCGTCTTCTTAACAAAACCAGAAGATATACCAGGCACATTTGATTAAAATAACGAATCAGAGTAAGCAGAAAAAGTACAAATAAGCAAAGTAATTATCGGTCCTCAAAGTAATACGCAGCAGATCGAAAGAAAATACTGTGATGAGTGAGATCAAAGGAATGCAGAAAAAAATTTGCAAGGACCCTAGCGATGACATCGGATATAATCAAGTGTCCCCTTAGTCCTACGAACACCCCTTTTTGGGAACTTGCTGCCATGAAATTTCCCAAACACACAATCCTTGCAGAAATCAAGCTTCTCTGACTTGTGCCCACAAAGAAGATCTCGGTTTGCCGGAATATGCATTCCTCTTTCAACCATATGGCCAGAGCTTGGTCATGTCCTCCTTAGGAACACCACACGATGGAGCACCACATTGTAGAATGAAGGACATAATAATTTGAAAGGCCAGAAAGGTTGAATCCCACAACTCAAGGAGATTAGAATCTCGGAGGCCAGAGTCTCATCAGTCGGAATCTCATAACTCTTGATAGGGCTAGAAGAGTTGGTCTAGGACCTCCAAGGAGGTTTGGTTTTGAGGAGATGATTGCTTATGCATGCTGAGGAGGTGGATTCTCATGAATCGTCTACTTTCAAAGAGGTTGTTGAGATGAAATCCATGGATAAGAATTAGACTCGGAGGCCTAAGGAGGAAAATTGTTACTTGCAAATGGGATTTCAAGAAGAAAGAAGGAATGTCATGAGCGAATCAAGTATAAAGCTCGTGTTGTTGCAAGAGGGTTCACGTAGAAAGGAAGGGATTGACTATAATGGGATCTTCTCACCAATGGGCAGGCACACTTCCACTTCCATCACGGTGTTACTAGCAATGGTGGCACATCAGAATCTGAAACTTAGCAACTATATGTGAAGAAAGCTTTCCTACATGGAGAGCTAAAGAAAGAGATTTATATAGCTCAACCATAAGGGTTCGAAGCTCTACTGAATCAAAAGTCCTTAAACGGACTAAAGGAGTCTCCTAGGAAGTGGTACAAGAGATATCATAGCTACATCGTTGAGTTAGGCTACAACACGAGTCGATATGATTGTTGTGTGTACCACAACAAGCTTGTTGATGATTCAATGGTTGACCTCTCCCATTAGCTGCTAAGTATCGAGGTTAAAGGTTCATCTCGATGGTGTTTAAGATGAAGGATTTGGGTGCTACGCACAATATTCTAGGTATTGAAGATTTATAGGGATAGGAATTAGAGAAAGCTCTTTGTGTCACTAACGGGCTACATTTAGAAGATCTTATCTAGATTTGGCATGCCATCAACTAAACCTATAGATACTCCTACTCTTGTTAAGTATTTTGTCGCTGAAAGGGCCTAACACATATGTGAGATAGTCCCTCTGTCCCATATTAGTTACAACACTTTCCATATATGGTTGTCCTATATTAATTGCAACACTTCCATTTTGGGCATGGACCCATCAATATCTTATTATATATCACCAAACTAATATACCCCACTCCTTCGTTGATTTATGAGAAAAACATTAAAATGTTACTCTCCTACTCTATTAACTTCCTAAAAGTACTACATGACTTTTATCACATCAACTTTTACAATAAATTAATATAATCTACACCCTGCTCTATTAATTTCCTAAAACTATGTGCACAAGCTAGCGATTAATATAGGATGGAGAGAGTATCATTTTCTGAGGAACGAGAGGAGAATAAAGGTGAAAGTGGGTACACGCGATAATCGCGTAGATATATTCACCAAGCCGGTTCCACGTGGCAAGTTCCAATCAAGGCCCTTATGGGGCAATATGGGAATCTGGGTCCTTAAGGAACGATCTGATGCATTGGCAAATGCAAAACCTTGTTTGGTGGAGATTTGTTGAAATATGCCTTAAATCATCTATTTGGGTTTCTTTCCCACTTTGTTTACGTTAAGTGCCACGGAATTACATAAAATTATAAACCTCGCCCTAATACACACAACACAATATGTAATATGTACTCTCTCCATAATAAACTATTCTCCCACTATTTGGTGAATGTAGCTACCACATTGCTAGTCAAATATGTGTGTTCTTATTGCTACTTTTTGTTGTTGATTCAATACGTTACAACAATAGTAATACAGTGTATGACGAAAAGGCCCGCCATTGGGGCAAGACCCATTGGCACAAACATAGCTTCAACAAGATTTGATGCTCCCTTTTATAAACTGAAATAGGATTTCACATGATACCACAGTATGGCATAAAAGTGCCCCAAAAAACAAACCTCGCTTTTACATTTCAGCTTGTAGATTGCCTCTCTAAAAGATGAGACAAAACTGTTGTTGATTCTGATCTGCAGAGAGCATCACATAGTATAAGAGTTTTGAAGGAATGTCTGTCACAACTTAAACAGAGCAGTTCACAGGAAGAACTCACCTGTGCATGATGAAGGTCTGGCTCAATATGCTTTCTAAACAATGGGAAAATGCTGTCAATGAGATTATCCAGGGAACAAGAATCTCCGATGTCATATCGAACTTTTGACAGAAGACTGAAATGAACACCGCCAACCTGCTTCAATAACAAAGTACATTAAAGGCCCTGTATGATGCTAAGTGGCATATAAATTTATACACGGCTGTTGCAACAAAAAAACAGGAAAAGAGAGCTTAAACTTACTTTGAGAAAGATGCAATATCGAAAACAAGTTATGAAGTAAATGAAACTTTGTGGAGAGAAAACGAAAAAGAAAAGAATGCACGTAAAAAAAGAGACTAATTACCACTGCAACCCGGATGTCCAGCAATGACCGCAATTTGGCATGCAAGGCATAAGTACCATCAATAATCACCTACAAAAACGATGCATATAGAATTGAACAAGCATTTTGCACAATGGGAACCTACAATAAATATATAAATAAAACTCACCACTCCAGATGAATTTCTCCTTATGATTGTTGAACCAACACGTCGTTTTTCTTGGAAATCAAAAAATGGTATTGTAGTATCTTCACCTTTCAACAAATCCTATTTCAGAAAGAAAAGTTTGGTTAGCAATTAGGATGGATTTACATGACTAGCTTCAAAGAGTTCCATAACATTCCCATATCAAACAATAGACAAGTAACTACTTCAAGCAGCACGAGGGGCAATCAGGGTAGCGGAAAGCTGAATGAATGATACAATAGCTTTATGGCTACACGGTAATAGTACTGTTTTACAAGGAAATTCACAAATCTGTGTTACAATTCAACTTGGATTAAAGATTATTATCGCTTCATTATTTTCGAGTACCATCTATGAGCCACACATCATACTTCTAGCACAGCCATAATTTAGACAAATAAACAAAAACTCAAGATACAAGAACCTTTGACACATTTACAACACATTTATAACAGCACTATTGTGGACTGTCAATGATATGGATCATGTAGGAAAGGTCACTATGATCCACCAAATAGGTGTTGCACGGACTAAGGATAAGGATTTAAGTCTTTGAATTTAGAAAAACCTTAAAACTAGTTATGGAATGGACAAATTTTAATTGGTTTTTATGTGTTTAGTGTCACTCTTAATCTAATTAAAGATACGAAAACTCAACTCTGAATATCTAGGAGAACTCTTCTCAACTATGAATTCTAAAAGAATACAGAACTCAATGAAAGATAAGCAACGGTTAACTTTCAAAATTAATTAAACTCAAATTTGTCTTATTACTTTCGGCCAATATGACATATATATATTTTGTAATGACACGACTTCTAGCAGCCATAATTTAGATAAATAAACAAAAACTCAAGAACAAGAACCTTTGACACGTTTAAAACAACATCATTGTGGAGTGTCAATGGTGTGGATCAATGTAGGAAAGGTCACTATGATCCACGAATCGGTGTTGCAAGAACTAAGGATATGGATTAAGTTCTATGAAAAACCTTACAACTATAGAATAGATGAAGTGGTTTTATGTGTTTAGTGTCACTCTTCATCTAATTAAGATACGAAAACTCAACTCTGAATCTCTAGGAGATCTGTTCTCAACTATTAATTCTAAAAGAATCCAGAAGTTAATAAGAAATAAGCAACGCTTAACTCCCAAAATTTATTAAACTCAAATTTTTCTTACTAGTTTCAGCCAATATGACATAGACATATTATAATTAATCCTTAATCTACTCGAAGTAGGAAAGCTTAAAAGATAAGTTCAAAAAATTTTAAAAAACAAGATCCTAAAAACTAGGAAAAAAATAACTACCCTTTTATCCCTTACATAGCTGAAATTCTCCCATTAAAAGTCTCCTAATTAGACTCATAAATGCATTAAAATAAGCCTAAAACCCATGGTGCAAAAATACGTCCGAGTTGTCATTCAAAAAACATGCATATAATTTATCTGAGGAAACAACAATAGGCAAGACGCAAACCTCGAGATTAACTACTAAAGCTTCAAAGTCTATGGAATCCAAATCATTCGATTCTTCTGCTTCCTTGCGGTAGTTTTCCATCAATATAACAGTACATCCAATGACAGATGTCACCTTCTCAGCCAAGCTTCATAAAGATATAAAGGCGTCATGTTAGCAAAAATCATGAGAGGCAGATCTTCAGATAATATATTACTCCGTTTAATAATCAATCATCCTATATCTCCATAAACCTAATCAATCCAGGGATAAAATTTCCACGTAATGCTAGTAGTTATGAGACCACACAGGGCATGGTGATCAACATATCTCAAACAACAGTGCCTTCCAACTTTAAACTAAAATTCCATATAAGCAACTTTTGACAGCATTACCTTGTTTTGCCGGAACCACTAGGACCCCCAATACCGACAGTCACAAGACCCTTTCTCTTCTCTCGGAGTTCTTGAATTGATTTTATTAGCAAATAACATCCATGGTCGAAAGACTGCAGATATTCCGAACCCAATATTAACTAAGAGCATATGCATATCAACGTAGAATAAGAGAAAGAGGAACTAGAGCCGGAGGGTTCCAATAATTCTGTAAAAATTAATGTTTTCATACGGTATATAACAATAAGTTGCTCCTCTTCATCTTGCTGGAACCCTGAAGTAGGAGCTTTTTGCTTCTTTCTTTCATC
Organism: Patellifolia procumbens; assembly: GCA_947645195.1. Lineage (NCBI taxonomy): Eukaryota > Viridiplantae > Streptophyta > Magnoliopsida > Caryophyllales > Amaranthaceae > Patellifolia > Patellifolia procumbens. The sequence continues at coordinate 54,219 of CANSGD010000601.1, forward strand.
TTTACTCTCACCCTACTACTCTTTTTCGTAGTAATTTTCTTTTTCCATTTTATATTTTTTTGTTTATTATATAGTTATTCAAAGAGAAAATAAATTTTGGTGCTACACTTGCACATTTACAAACTACGAGCTTGCTACCAATTTATAATAATCTGCAAAGTGTTTATATCTACTAATCATCTTTTCCAAATAATTTTGTATTCTCATAATTCTTGCACCATTTGCGTGTCATTTATTCTTATTAGTTAATTATTACGTTTTCTCAAATTATCAAATAACAACCAATTAAAAAGAGTGTTACATATGTAGTACATAGCGTGAAAGAAAAATTGGGTTCCTTTTTGACCATACGACTACAAAGCCGTTCAACATCGACAACTTAGTAAATTAAAGTGATAAATCTCTACAGTTTAGTATTTCCATTCTTTCGGGTCAGCCCTAAATATCATTGTCTTAGAGTTTCAACACATTGTTTAACAATTTAACATATTTACAACTAATATGAAGTATAATTTAACATTTTTAGAACAAAATATTAACAATTACGGTTATTAAGTTATATATAATTGGCATTGAGGGTTGCCTAATCAATATCGGATATATGCATATATCCATCGCCTCATTTCTTTGGCAGTATATTTCATGAAAATGGCAGTATATTTCATATGTATGGTAGTATATTCTGATATGTATGGTAGTACATTTCTTAATGAAAAATTATATATCAAATACAAACTATATAGTTATATAGCTGTGAAAATATCGATTATTGTATACTACTTTTCTCAATAAACAAACTGCCATTTTCATGGAATGTACTGCCAAAAAAGTGAGGAGATGGATATATGCATATCCGATATTGATTACGCATTCCTCAATTGGCATCCCCATTGAGGAATTTCTCCCACACTGGAAAAAAGTATGGTATGTACCACATTAATCATCTAATTTCAAACTTAAATAAAAACAGACAGGCGGAAGAAAAAGTAATCATTTAATTAGAATTCAGGGCGAAAATGGTTAAAATAAGCAGGAAACAAAAAACAGTAAGAAAATTAGATGAAAGATAAGAGAGAAGAAAGATACCACATGAAGAGGGAGGGATTGAAGAATAGAAGAGGAAGAAGAAGTGGAAGGTTGGTGGATATAATCTCTACCTCCCTCCTGAAACACTCGCTGTACAACTTCATTATCCATCATCAAACTCCTCCTCTTTCTTCCTGCAAAAAACCACTTCTTCAAGCCCAAGATTCTGCAGATAGATCCGCAACCTAGCTTTGCTTTTGTTCAATTTGATTTTCATTCATTTATCGCCGGTTCCATACTGTATGTCATCAGCTTTCGCACAGGGATGGAAATTTTTTTAAAATACTCTCTCCTACAAAGTAAATTCGTTTGGGCACAAAATGTAAAGACGAAAGTTGACGTGGGTTTCATTTTTCATCCGTTTCTACTAGGCCTTATTCTTTTGTCTGATTTCAGTTTAATTTAGTATAGTTTTATTAATTTTAGTTCAATTCACTTCAATTTAAATCTACTTTAATTAACATTTTTATTATTATTATTATTTATTATTATTATCATTGTTATAATTAATTGTTGGTTTACTATAAAACAGTCATAGGTTGAGCCTTAATCTCATACCAGCCCAATAAGACTTAGAGAAGCCCATAGCGCGCGTAGACGTGGCCACGGGCCGGGTTGTGCCGGTTCAGTGCTGGGTTATATACGGGCTTGTTCACAAAAAGTTGGCCCGACCCAGCCCGAAGACCACCCCGGGCCGGTTCAGGGCTGGGTCAGGGTTATGTTTTTCTGAACTTGAACTGATTCGGGGGCGGTTCAGGAACGGTTTAGTGCTGGTTCAGGCCGGTTCCGTGCTAGGGTCCGGGTCGGTTCAGGGCTAGATTAAGTGTCGGTTTAGGGCTGGTTCAGTGTCGATTCAGGGTTATTTCATTTTTTTAATACAACTTTTTTTCATATTGGAAATGCATCTTAAGTAAAAAAAAAATATTATTTAAAAAGGATAATTCTTAGAAATAATAACTCATAGAGTAAATCAAATACTAATTTCATATAGAAATTTCACCAATCGCAACTCCTAATAACAAATACTCATTAATCATAATCATAATCATAATCGTATATTATAGTTTATTAATCATAATCATAAATATAGTTTATAGTTTATTAATCATAATTATAATTTAAAGTTTATTAATCATAACCATACTTCAACTTCATAGATCATAAATCATAATCATAATTATAATTCATTTATCAAAATCTTAATCATAATTTATACTTCACCAGCCCACTAGTTATTCATAAGAATAATCATAACTTTTAAGATTTTAATTAGGGTATAGGGCTTAGGGTATATGGTATAAGGTTATGGTTTAAGATTTAAATTTATGGTATAGGGTTTTAGTGACGGTTTAGAGGCAGTTCAAGGAAAAATTTAAGAATGGGCCGCTTCAAGGACCGGTTCAAGAGCGGGCTAGTTTACAGGCCAGGTCAGCGTCAGGGTCGGTTCAGGGTTAGGATTGGTTCAGGACCGGTTCTGAAATTTGAAAACATGAACCTGAACCGAACCAGTTCCTTGACCGGGCCGGGCCGGTTCAGGGTTGATTTTTTCCGGTTTAGGGCCGGACTGATTTTTCGCCGGATCGATTCAGGGCTGGGTCAGGGCTAACCCGCCCAATAGCCACCTCTAAGCGCGCGCCACACGCTAAGCAGCCCAGCCAAGTTGTTTTTTTAACTTTTCGACCCAAAACCTTAACTTTTTGCTTTTTTTAATTTTTCGACCTAAAACCTTAACTTTTGCATAAAAATCCATAACTAATATCATATGTGGAATCAATATTAGCAAATATGCTAAAATTGTTAACTTTTAAACTTAAAAACTTAATTTTTGAAACTAAAACCTTGAATTTTTAAATATTAGCATAAGTTATTTTGTTTAAAAGTCTTACATTAAGCTTAATGTAAGACCAGACCAATAGGCCCAATAGTCATTTTTTTCAAGCCAACCTTCTTCCCACCACCCCCGCCATTCCCTTCACTCCATTAGCTCTATTAGTTATGGATTTTTATGCAAAAGTTAAGGTTTTAGGTTGGAAAGTTAAAAAACGCAAAAGTTAAGGTTTTAGGTCGAAAAGTAAAAAAATTAATTTGGCTGAGCTCCTTAGCGTGTGGCACGCGTAATTGGGCTTCTAATTGGCTTATTGGTCTGGTCTTACATTAAGCTTAATGTAAGACCGTCTTTTATAAGACTTTGCCTATAATTATTGACAAAGTCTTGTAAAAGATGGTCTTACATTAAGCTTAATGTAAGACCAGTCCAATAGGCCCATTTATTTCGTATCACGCTTGTCATACGCTGCACAAAACCCTTCCCTTCTTCTTTTTTTTCCATCTCTAAACCCATAACATCTTCTTCTGGTTTGTCTTTCTCAACCCCTTCTACTTCCTTTCTCAACATAGAACTTCATTTTTAACTCAGTTTTCTTAATCATGCTTGTGGAATCGTGATTCTTGTTGGAGAATCCTTCATCCCAACCTTCTCTCTTTCTCCATCTCAAAATCCGATCGAACCTTTCAGCAACAACAAAGGATAGAGAAAAGTTGCAAAAAATGACAGTGTTTGATATTGACTCTGAAGAGTAGCTTGAATGAGGAGGGAATTCCAAGCTTCCGATGAACATCTTTCCGGCGACGACGGCGATTCCCTTCTCTCCTCAAACGGCTCCCCAAGTATTTCAGAGGCGTCGGTTCCTTCTATTTCGACTCTGACGACATCTCGGGCACCTTCTTCGTCAACAACAACAATAATCAGCTTCTTTGAGCACCTCCTCACTCTCTGTCAGAAAATCTCACAATCCTGCATTCTCTCCTTCTAAACCTAGATCTAAATCAAATCCTAAAAAGTTCGAATTAACGATGATGAGGATGATGAAGAAGAAGGTGATTTTGGTACTTTGTGGTGAAAAAGGGAAGAGGTGATGATGATTATGATGACGAACGCGCGTTTCCCCTTCCCCATTATACAAGCGTCTTGCAGTTTCAAAAGTTGACGTTTCAGGGTCAAAAGTTAAGGTTTTTGCCCCATTTGTTAATATCATAATCTGTTTCCAATTTTAATTAAAGTTAATATTTTAGGGTGAAAAGTTAATACTTTTTGATTATAAGTTAAGGTTTCTTGTCGAATAGCTAAGATTTATTATGTATTACTTCCTCCGCTTTTTAATACTTGCATCATTGGAGGTGGGCACGGTTTTTGAGGAGAAGAAAGAGATAGAGAGAAGGAATAAAGGGAGCCCATGTGATAGGAGAGAGCTAGAGCGAATCTATTTCCCAAAAAAGGAAATGATGCAAGTAATTTGCAACTTCCAAAAATGGGAAATGATGCAAGTATAAAAAAACTGAGGAAGTATATATGTACATTCCGAAGTTGATGTTTGAATGTAAAAGTTAATTTTCAAGGTTTAAAAGTTAATATTTAAAGTCTATTTGTTAAAAAAAAATAACTTATGTCAATATTCAAAAGTTAAAGGTTTTCGGTTTAAAAGTTAACAATGTTAGCCTATTTGTTAATATCGATTTCACATATGGTATTAGTTATGGATTTTGTGGAAAAGTTAAGGTTTTAGGTTGAAAAGTTAAAAAAACGCAAAAGTTAATGTTTTAGGTCGAAAAGTGAAAAAATCAATTTGTCTGGGACAGCTTAGCCTGCGGCGCGCGCGTAATTGGGCCTATTTGGGCTGGTCTGAGATGAAAGCTTAACCTAAGACCGTCGTATAGTAAACTTACTCATATTATAAAAGACAGCCTTACATTAAGCTTAATGTAAGACCAGCCCAATAAGCCAAATTAAAGCCCAATTACGCGTGCCACACGCAAAGGAAACCAGACAAATTGAGTTTTTAACTTTTTGACCTAAAACCTTAGCTTTTGCGTTTTTTTAACTTTTCAACCTAAAACCTTACCTTTTGCATAAAAATCCATAACTAATAGGGCTAATGGAGTGAAGGGAATGGCGGGGGTGGTGGGAAGAAGGCTGGCTTGAAAAATGCCTATTGGGCCTATTAGATTGGTCTTATATTAATAACTTATGTTAATATTTAAAAGTTCAAGGTTTTAGGTTCAAAAGTTAAGTTTTTAAGTTTAAGAAGTAAAGAATTTTGTAGCATATTTATTAATATCGATTCCTCATATGATATTAGTTATGGATTTTATGCAAAATTTAAGGTTTTAGGACAAAAAGTTAAAAAAACACAAAAGTTAAGGTTTTGGGTCGAAAAGTTAAAAAAAGCAATTTGGCTAGGCTGCTTACCATGTGGCACGTGTCATGGGCTTCTTTAAGGCTTATTGGGCTGGTCTGAGGTTAAGGCTTAACCTAATACTGTCTCATAGTAAACCAACTCTATTATTATTGGTAGTATTATTGTTATCATATTAATAATAATAATAATTATTATTATTACAATTATTATTATTATTTTACTACTTCAACTTATTTTTAACACTTTATTATCAATTTTATTATTATTTTTATCGTTATAAATATTATTATTATCGTTATAATTATTATCATTATTAAGTTTTATACTCATTATTATTATTATTGTCATTAATATTAATATTATTATTAATATTATTATTAATATTATTATTAATATTATTATAAATATTATTATTAATATTATTATTAATAGTAGTAGTATTATAATAATAAAAAATATTATTATTATTAAGTATTATTATTATTATTATTAAGTATTATTATTATTAAGTATTATTATTATTATTATTATTATTATTACTACTACTATTAAGTATTATTGTTATTATAACTATATTGTATTATCATTATATCATCTATATAATTTTTACAAAAATAAGTTCAGTTAAGTTCCATCAATTTCAGTTCAGTTCTTTGCATGCCAAAAGAACAGGACCTAAGGGTTGAGAATATGCACCATAGACCCGTATATACCATGAGCATGACACTCAATTCTATTTGAGTAAAAAATAGTATTGAGGTGTACCTACCATGAGTTTGGTACACCCGGGTGTAAAAAAATCTGTACTAAGGGCTTGTTCTCATCGACATAAAATAGTGGAACTGGGTTGAGCTGAACTGAACTGAACTGAAATGAAAATAAGTTGGGTAGAATAGGCCCTGACTACTACTAAAGAGAATATAAATCACATATGTCCATTCATCCTTATTTCAACGGACACGTGTCTGTTGGTCAATCTTCCAAGGTTGTGTGTTATTTGGAGATTTAATAGTCTACCCTATAAAATGAATGGCATATTCCAATTCTTATTAACCATAATTCTAAATTATAATTCTAACTGCTTTGTGTGTGAAAACACTTTTACGCCAAAATCATTTTGGTATCCAACTATACATACATTCAATCTATACCAACTATTAACGTAAAATTCACATCACATGTGTCCCTTCATCCTTATTTCAAGGGACATGTGTCAGTTATTCACTCTTCTAAGGCCTTGCGTCATTTGAAGATTCAACAATTTACCATGTAAAATGAATAGAATATTTTAATCCTCATTAACCCTAATTCTAAATTCTAATTCTAATTTCTTTTTATATGAAAATCCTTTCACGCAAAACTCATTTTTGTATTCATCCATTTCATTCACCCTTCAAATTTATGACAATGATCATGACTAGAATGAAAGAGTGGTGCTCTGAACCGTCTCCGACTGGAACGTGTGAGGTTTGCAAGAGGAATCTGATTAGTGTTTTCTAGTATTGTCTTTGATTGTTGTCTCTCCAAAAATCTGCTATGCCAATTTAATTTCAGGTAATGAACTATAAATAATAAGTTGTTACAGTTTTGGTTCCATTTAATCTCATAGAAATTTAATTTCAATACCATTAATTTGTTTATTGAGTCATTTATTTACGTTATTTTCTCATCAACAATATGGGAAGATGAACATTTGTTCAGATATTTCAAGTTAACTGCCTAATACTTATCTACTACCTCCGTTCTTTATTAATCACAACATATAGAGTTTTGCGCCTCCCAATGCACAACTTTGAATGCTAATAACTCTCATTATGCTCAAGTAAAAATTATAAAAAGTTAATTTTAATTAAGTACCGAGACAAATCTAACAAGATCCCACATGACTATGTTTATCTTTGTACATAAATAATTATAGTTGATTAAAGGGAGATAGATGAATAGTGTAAAAAGAGAAATATAGTGATTAAAAAAGAACGGAGGAAGTATTAGTTAATTGCCATTCAATAATGAAATACTTTTCATCCATCTTTTTCCTCATTTTTTCGATTAAGTATGTTAATTCGTCTTATCAATTTGGATTATTTTTTCAATTAAAAACAAAGTTATTTGTATATATTTTACAATTTTTATTGTCTAAATTTTTATGTGATTAAAATATCGTCCAAATTTTTTTTGTTTATTTGAAAGAGTGAGTAGAGTGATAATAGCAGAAGTGGTTAAGCAATCAGAAGCAGCGACAATGGTGAATGAAACAGATGATCAACAAAGTATCAATGCTGGTGGGGAGGATAGAGATAATGTAGCAGGAGCAAGAACAGAGGAAGAGAATCAGGAATTGCCTTAAGAACTTCCACTGACATGGTTCTTTTTCCGAAGATAACAGAGAGGGCAAGGGAAAAGTTTGAGAGACGAGTGAAATGAAGAGAGTGAGTTGCTTCCACTTTTAGGGAGAGAAAATATTTCTTAATGAGGTCAATGCTAGAAAATTGACATCCTTGTCGGAAAATGAAGTCCGGGCCTAAAATAACAAATATATTTAATTATTAGGTGCTTGTTGACAATTAATTTATTCATGGGTAGGTCCTTACAAGCAAAAAGTTTCAAAAGGTCTCTTCTTACAAAATTTTATTATAATAATAATAATAATAATAACGATAAAAATGATAAAATCAAGTTTAATACGCAACTTCTATTCAAATACCATAATCATAATCTCACATATAAAACTATTTCTCAACGGATCTAGCATTTTGATAGACACCCGAGATTACCTCGCATAGCTAATATGTCAAAAGATCACATATAAAGTTTTTTCTACGAAATCTTCGTTGATAAGTTTCGTAAATAGATCTTGGGTTTATGGTACAATTTGGTAACTCATATGGTACATCAAATTTTAAACAAATGACTAAAAATACCCATTGAGTTAAACATTGTTTAAAAATCCTGAGTAATAATCAAAACAATAACTAAACCTGAATTTTAAAAGATCATATGTTAAAAAGGTAAGAATTTAATTAAAACATTAAAGTCAAAGAAAGGAAAAGGAAAATTAAAGAAAGAGGCGAATTTCAAACAAAAACTTAAAAATTAGAAGTGATTCTTTGAATCAGAAGGCAATGGTCATGCATGAAAAAGAAGGAAAGAGCAAAGTAAAATAAAATAAAAATAAGGAAAGTTGGACAGGAATAATTCCACATTTGGTCGATCTTCCAAAATGATCCCACCTTTGGATTATTTTGTAATAATCCTAACTTTGCTTAGTAACTTGATTTTTTAGTCCTGAAAACTTAGTGATTGGTGACAACAAGTTAGGTTTGGCATTTATCCGGTTTGCACCATTTATTAGTTAAATTTAAAATTCTAATTTTTACCATTAGGTAGTAATACCCAACCACATTTTTTTTTCTTAAATACTCTCTTCATCTCCCTTTTTCTCCCTCTTTCAATGGTGAACTCTACAAGCACTTCCTTGGAGAATCTTCCTTCTTGCTACCACAACGAACCTGCGCAAATGATGATGTTCACCTTTGACGGACCAAAAGTTTTTTGTGTGTCAATACATGAGGGTAAGTGATTTCTTCTTCCTATTGCCCTAAATTGTATTGAACAGCGTAAGTAATTAAAAGTTTTGTTCTTTAAATCAGGGTACTTGTGGTTTCCACCAGTGGGAGGATTATGGCACCAAAATTAAAGAATTGCGGGAGAAGGTGCATGAAAGGGACACGACCATTGCGGAGCTTGAACTTGTGAATGAAGATTTGTGCAAGAAGGTTGGATTTCTAGAGGAAATCAATGAGAATAACATCAAATTGCCCACTGAGAGGAAGTCACTGAGAAGAAGGTTGAATTTGTGCAATGGATGCTAGATGGCTCATGGTAGGTTTGGATATTTGTTGTTTTTTGGAACTTGTAATAGCTTTAGAGTTGGCAGGGGGTTTGACGTTGAAGTTTTTTGGATATATGATGTTTAAGATGGGGGAGTTGGGGAGTTTTATCACTGTATTTTGGATGTATTTGGAGCCACTATTTTGGAAGCTATAATATATGCAAGTTAATTGATTTCGTACTTTAAATTATCTTGTTTATGCAAAGCTCAAAAATAGCCACAATTGACAAAACTTGGAAGCATTATATATCCACACTTGACAAAGCTCAAACAACAATAACCAAAAAATTGTTTCCAAGAACAATACATTTGAGCCACAAATTTTTGAGCTTGATGTTCTAAGTTGCTAACTAAAACAAATGCTAAAACATCTAATCAAATTAAACATGGTTTCAATACATGCTAACATCTAATCAAATTTGACAAAAGTTTGATGATGATGCTTGAGTGAGGTTCTGCTTTTGCAAAGTAGATACAAGAGTTGGCTGCACCATTTGAGGTGTACCATCTAATCCAAAAAGGACTCCTACTTCTGCTGGATGTTGGTTCCTTCCTCCCCCACCTCTTCTACCCCTACCTCTCCTGCCACCTCTTCCACTCCCACCTCTATCACCCTTGCCGGTGGCAGTTGCCCCTCTTCCATTCCCACCATTTCCTCTCCCACCCGTAGTTGTTCCACCCCCACTGCCTCTTCCACCCCTTATCACTCTTCCTCCTCTCCCAATCCTACTAGGCTCAGCTGTTACACCATGATGTGAATCTGAAGTAGGGGGGATGCTAATTCCTGCTTTATTAGGTTGATGTTTCCTTGGCCTTCATCTAGGTCTTGTGAGGGGAGGTTCTTATGCAACTACAATAGCCTTATTTCGGTATGACCTTTTATTATGACCCTTCTTCTTACATATAGTGCAAGTCATTTCCATCCCATGCTTAGTGAACTTACCAGGCCTTTTGGGATCCTCAAAAGGGTCCTTTCTCCTATTTTTTCTTGGCCTCCCTGGCCCAATTTAATAGGTGGAGGTCAATATGTTGCTTCACTAGGGGCATTGCCTTTCACCAGTGAGTTGTGGCATCTAGTTAGCATAGGCTTTGAGGTACACATCCCTCTTGTAGCAATTAGCAACATAGTCTTAAGGAGCTTGGTAGCAAAAGAAGATAACAGTCACATCATGGTAGCAACGATGCCTACCATGTCCCATTTTCTACAAGTGCAAGTTATGGCTTCCAAATCAACTATTTGGTTCTCTAAGAAATAATTCACTTGGAATAAATTCATGCTTGAAGGAAGGACTTTACAATTGGCAGCTGCTTCTTTCTCCTTCTCTAACTTCTGTTGTATCCTAGGGCGTACAGTTGATGTGCACTTCTCCATGGCTTGTTTTATTAAGCACTAATCTTTGCATCAAGGATGCCCTGATATCCTCAAGCATGTATAGTAAGTGCTTGGCTCTTGCATTGATGATGTAAGCATTAAATGTCTCAGTCATGTTACTGGTTATAACATCAGCCTTGCATGTTGCTATCAAGAAGGCTCTGCAGAATACCTTAGGGTTATACCTTTCAAAAGCAGTTGCTACAACATGATTCTTTTTGGAACAATTGATAAAAAAGGTATAAACTATTGGCCATCTTCTATAAAAGGTTTGTACTATTGATAATCCATAAAAGGGCTGAATAATTACCCTAATTTGACAAAAACAATCCCATAGACCGGTTTACCTATTATAATATGGCTAAACTATTACCCTAAATCGGTCAATGGGATTGTTTTTGTCAAATTGGGGTAATAGTTCAGACCTTTTATGGATTATCAATAGTACAAACCTTTTATTGAAGATGACCAATAATTTATACATTTCTTATCAATTTTTCAGTTCTTTTTTGCTAGATCATCAATGCCTCCTTGTAGTCAATAGTGTTGTATGCCTTTGCAATAGTCCATAATTTAAGCTTCTGTCATCTCCTCTGAATGATTTGTTCCAATGGGAAAATATGTGCCTTGCACAGTGCTTATGTCCAGCTTGAGGGAAGACTTCGTTGACACCATTCAATATTGCCTAAGTTTAGTTATAAAACATCGTCAATTAGTAGGCTTCAAACAACAATAAATATAGAATTGCATAGATAGGATGAGAATGTTACCCGGTGTTCATCAGAAATAAAGAACCACATTACCACTCCCATGAATCATTATTTTCACCCACCAACATAACACAAGCTATAGGATACATCTGATCATTGCGATCCCCCCCAATTGTTGACATAACCTGTCCACCTAGGGAAGTCTTCAGAAAGCATGCATCAATGCATATAACTGGCCTACAACCCTCATGGAATCCCTTCTTGACACCATCAAAACACATGAAAAGTCTCCGAAAAATAGGAGGAGATGTTCCCTCAACAGTCACCAAATCGATATATGTATTGGGGCTATACTTCCTTAAAGCTTTTATATACCTAGGAACCTTTTTGTAGTTTTCTTTCATCGAGCCATGTAATTTCCTATATGCTATATACTTCACCTTGTAGTCAAAGTCTTTTGTCACAATACCCCTATATGCTCTCCAAACTGTTTCAACAATTGCCTTTGCAGGCCAATGTGGTCGGCTTTTGAACACCTCCAAAAATTGATCTGCTAGCCAAGATGGTTGTAGCCATTCTTTTTTTTTGTCATGTTCCTGGTGCAAGTATGCTCATTCACAACTGTCTTTACCACAGAAGCAACCCTTTTAGAGTCCCATGAACTTGTTGGTGATTAAGCTGGACCTGTTGATTTAGCTGGATATTGAACTTGTTGATTGATTGAGTTGAATTTGTTGATTGAGCTGGGTTTCTCAATTGAACTAGGCTTGTTCTTGATTGATTCATTTGGAATTGGATGTTGATTAAAATTGGCTGATTGATAATTGATTTCTTCATCCTCTTGGACTTCTCTTCTCTTAAACCTAAAATCTTTACTTCTTCATTAACCTTGTCAAAATGGAACAAACATCTACACCTACACCTACTCCTAATACACTTGTACCTCTTCCTCCTGATCTTACCACTATACTAGGTAGTATAAACTACATACATCCTTCAGATACAATGAATACAAAACTAGTAACAAAATCATATGATGGCAACAATTATAGTGATTTGAAAAGATATATAATGGTAGGCCTTTCTTCTTGAATTCTTCTAAAACAAACTAGGTTTTATAACACTAGTACAACCTCCACCCGCATATCGTTGAATGGATACAATGATCTAGCAACTGGTTGGCTACTTTTCTCATTGGAAAAAGAGAATATCTAGAGTGTATGGTTCTGCAAGACTGTTGGAGATCTTTGGCAAGATCATGAGGAAAGGTTTGTCAATCTTCTATCATACCATCATATTCATTACTCCTCCGTTTCTTTTTGTTTGTCCCACTTTCCGTTTTAGTCCGTTTCTTTTTGTTTGTCCTACTTTTTCATCTTTCCATATATAGCAAAATTATATTACTTATCTATCCCTACTTTATCACTTTTTGGTCCCATATGTACCTTAGTATTTTCTCTCACCTACTTTAATCACCACATTTAGTATAAAATAAGTGGATTCATTAATTGTTGTCCTCACCCACATGCATATGACATCATACTCATTGGCATTTGGAGCTATAGTAAATGGGACAAACAAAAAGAAACGGAGGGAATATTTTAGAAGCTTCATGAGATGTATGACAGGCTAAAGTCGTATCACCTAATCTGTAACGCCCCGACTTCTAATCATAATTATTAGGTTAATTAACTTGGCATTAGCAGCGGAAGACCTAGGTAGTCGGCGCGTTACCGGCGTACTTTCCATTAGTAAAATACAAGGCGACATAAAACATAACATTACTAATGAATTAACAACTTAAGTGATGGGCAACAATAATATATTAAAAGGAGTGTTAATTAGCTAACAAGTCTTAGTCTTACAAAAAGGTAAATTATAAAATAAAAACAGTGAGACTTCCAAAACTTAGTACTACGTTAATCCTCACTTCTACTCCATGCCGTCATCCCCATCAGTACCTAAAACAGAAAAGCAAAACGTCATGAGCCGAGGCTCAGTAACATACTACCCTAACATCGTAAATTCGTTTCAATTCATTTTATTTACAAACAGAGGGGAGAGAAAATATCGTAAATCCATTTGAAAACAAGTAACTGATTCTAATTTAAATCATTCAAATATAACATGTCGCATCATCTTCTTTATCAAGATTATAAACATATAACATTCATTATGGTAACTTGGCGAGTACAACGGAAGGGACGTCTCCCCAAAAGTAACATCATCGTAGTGAACGGAAGGCAACCACCCAAGAACATATTATTTTATAACAGAATGTGGTGCCCAATGCGGTGTCACCCGAGAGCACAAGCTCCCACAACAGAAGGTGACGGACCGCCAGAAGGTACGTGCACGACCCAACATAATAGAATACTGCCAAGAATCGTCTTTCACTTTTCTTTATGATGTTTTCATATCTTATTATGATCATATTTCATCAAACCATTCAGAGAAACATTTATAACATCATTTGCATAATAACATTTCATATCCCACAATCCATAAATAACATCATTAAAAACAAAACATTATCATAAAACATAATTTGAAGGGGATTGCGGGTGTTAGCAGTAGACGTTACCTCAAGTCCTGCTTAACCTTGTTAGCCGGGGGAGGCTTGTATTATCCTTTTCCTTTCTAATCTAATCAAGGATTTAATAAGTAATCGTTAATATTTTATTCTAAGTTTTACGAACCATTTCCTTCATGTGAATCCTTTTATCTATTTATTTTATTTAAACTTATTAAGTTCCAAAGAGGTTTTATAATAGGAAAAATTGCCTAGAATAATGCAATCTTTTGGCGATTCGCAAATAATAATGCAACATTTTGATTATTCTGGAATAATGCAACCTTAATACCCCATTTATTTTAAACAGGACAAATGACCGATAACCTGAACAATGGGTAATTTTTATTCAAAACTTTAAATTCTAATTAATATATTAACATAAAAAAATAAAACAAAACAAAACCCTCCTAACCCCCACCTCCACCCCTGCCGCACCTCCCCCACCTCCCCCGCCCCAACCTACCACCCCCTCCATTCCCTTGCTTCACTACTTCTACTCTCTCATACACCTCCCCAAATCTCATTATCGCTTCCGCTAATTGCTCACATCCATTGTTAAACTTGAACCCTCCATCTTCATCTCTATCTCTCTTCCCTTATCATCATTGACCTCGGCGCTACTGGAAAATTCACCAGCGCCGTCTCCGTCGAAGGAGACTCCGCCAATAATTTTCGTGAAAAAAAGAATTATCACCGCCACTGCCAGCGATGAGAAACGCGAGGCGGGAGAAAAACGGCCAGGGACTCACATACTCGCCAGAGGAATCAACGGTCTTAGATTTCTCGATTTTGTACTTCTTCTTCAAAGTGTCAATGCGGTTCTTACATTGAATATAGTTCGCCAGTGCCGGTCACCGGAGGAGTTAACGCGGCGACTTGGAGCCAGTGTTGTTGACGGAGGTTTCCGCGGTTGAGAGCGAGGTGGTGGGACCCCCATGCTTCGATGGGCGAGTGGATGCTTCTTCCGACCATTGATAATGGCGAGTGAATCTGGTGGTTCGTGGATGGGAAAGGGAGGAGTGGGGAGGAGAGAGAGGGTTGACGTGGGGTGGGGGGAGGGGGTAGTTTGATTTTTTTTAATTTTGTTTTTTTTTTTGGTTTTTTTTTACTTTTTTAAATTGTTTATGAGAGCCAATTATTATGCGACAAGTGTCACATTTTACCTATTGTTCAAGTTATAACCGGTTTTGTCCTGTTTAAAATAAATGGGTATTAAGGTTGCATTATTCCAGAATAATCGAAATGTTGCATTATTATCTGCGAATCACCAAAAGGTTGCATTATTCTAGGCAATTTTTCCTTTATAATAAGGCTCATTATTAATAATTAGTAATATAATAGTTACTCGTTTAATAACATAATACTATAAGCTAAGATTTAGGGGCTTTATAACTCGGTTAATAAATTCTTTTTAAAACTAAAGTAACATAAGTAAGCTCTAAGTCTCATTTAAGTAAAACTATTACTACTTTATAATTCTTATAGAATTCATGTTTAATGCCTTGAAGGCATAAACTATAAAATATAAGCATATACTCTTTAAATACTAGAATTATTATTAAGCTAATAAATAAACTAAAATATTGTTCATTAGTTCTATTACTTAAACAATATAAAAGAATTTATATATATTATATCAAATAGTATTTAACGAGTCATAAATAGTTTATAAATAATAATTCATTATAAGTATTTCAACATAATTTACTTTCCTTTTTAATTAGAAACTAAACATATAACTTCTTTTTTTAAAAAAAAAACTTGAGAACATATATATATATAGTGAATATTTGTTAATAATATTAAAGTAACTCATTGATTAATAAAATAATACTCATAACATTAAAAAATAGGTGTTTACTATTAAACTAAAGTAATTGTATGAACATAACTTACTACATGAAAATAGTGACTAATTTACATAACTTAGTTTTATTAACTAACTTTCAAAATAAATAACTATTATTGAAAAATTTTAACTTAATATTTATAACCAAAACTAAATGATCGTTTTAAGAAAATAACTAATAAATTTCAATAATTAATCCATTAACTTTATCTAGATTAACTTAGGTTAATAATAATATAGTAAATATATAAATAATTTTAACAAAGTATTTATACTTAAAATAAAAATTAAATTTAATTCCAATACTAGTATAGCATATGTAACTAATAATGGATTTAAATAAACTAAATAATCTAATATAAACAACGAAGATAATTAATCCATAAGGTTTAGCTAATTTTGATTAAAGTTTATTATCTAGCATACATATATATATAGATAAGTTAAAGTAGCTTTAGTTAAGCTAAAAACATATTAAGACTAATTAACATAAGGTATTTAACTAATAAAGGGTCTAAAATAAAATAACTTAATGTTAACCAACTAAGATAATTTGTTCATAAGGTTTTGCTAGTTTAAACTCATACTATAAACATAAATTAAATGAAGTGGTTTTACTTAACTTAAATTCAGATTTAGGCTAATTAGTAACTAGGATTAACATAATTTATTTAACTAATAACAAATTTTAAATTTCTAATTAACTAGAGTTAAGCAAAAGGAAAAAAGAAAAGAAAAGGTATTATTACCTCTGCTCACTTGAGCAGGGAAGAAACAGAGGAGGGAGCTGGGCTCCGGCGAGGTGGCGGTGGCAGCGAGAGGTGGGCGGCGAGAGAGCGGCAGTCAGGCGGCGCATCTGGCGGTGCTGCGTTAGGCAGCAGCGAAACAGAAGAGGAGGGGAGCACAGGGACTGCGAGAGGAAGAGAAGTAGCGAGGGGTGCTGCTGGTGGCGACGTGGGGTCGCCGGCGGTTTCTGGTGGGGTGTGGTGGGTGGTCGACAGTGGCAGCGTGCGTTGTGGTGGCTCAGGTGCTGGTGGTTGGTGGTGTTGTTAATGGAGGAAGTAGAGAAGGAGGAAGATGAGTAGTAAAGTGAAGTTTGGCCAAGTTTAAACAACTATTTATAGAAAACTTTAGGGTGGGAATCAGATTAATCTTTGTTGTAGATTGGTAAATGAAGTCCTTGGGGAGCAAGTGAGCTTGGAGAAGAAGCTTCAATGGCCTTGGTGAACAAGGAAAAGAAAATCAGTAAAAGAAAGACGGAGGGAAGGTGGGTTTCTAAATTGGGCATTTTAATATAGATGGGTTTTGGGTTTTGGGTTTTGGGTATAAGATTAGGTAGTTGGTTGGACAACTTGGTAGTATGAATTTACCTACTTAGCTAAACAACTTAATTTTAGAAATTATTCTATGAAATTATGAAATCAATTTTAATAACTTAAGCTTATTTAACGTTAATAAATTTAATAAGTCGCATTATAAATAATCATATATATATAAGAAAATTTTTAATTAATTATGATTTTTGCTTAATTAAGAACGATTAATTTCTCGGATATTACATAATCAAAGATAATCCTAATTCCTCTAACAATGATAGTCAAGGGAAGTAGGGTCGAATCCATAGAGAGACATATTTTCTAAGTTAATATCCAGCTAAACAACTACTCCAGATAAAATTAGAGAGAAATCAACTGAACTACTAATTAAACACTAGAAAGCATTATAAAGAGAGATTTAATCTATGAATTAAAGGTCTAAGGAATTAGTTCGGTCCACCATGCTTATACCAATCAAAGGATCAAACAACTATCAGAACCTCGGTCAAAAATCGATAGATTAGAGTACGTGTCAAGCTATGGTTAAGTCCAACACTCAATGTAATAAATCTTCGCTCGATCGGGCCATATTCTGCCCGATTAGAGCACGAGTTAACTCCTTTTGGCTCTTTGACACTCAATTCTTCACATTTAGAGGTCTCGGGACCTCGTAAACCATCTATAAATCTCGTAACCATTTCTACGTGCCTCGTAACAAGCCGTAAAGCCGTGGTTGCTTCCTAGTGGCTCGGAAATAAGGAGAAAACTCCCTAAAACCTGCAATTCAACACTAAAACACAAAACCACGACTATATACGATAATTAGTATAAAATAGCTCCGAAGAGCTCCAATGACGCACAAATTAACTCGTAAATAAGGGAGAATACTCTATATAAATACGTTATATCAATGTAACAAGCTAAAAATGCATGTTTTTCCTGAGTTTTTTCACTCGAATTAAAGCTATTTGGGATAAGATAGATAATGGAGATCCTCTTTTGATTTGCATTTATGCATAATGTGCTTTAACACAAAAAATGCTGAAATCACAACAAGATCAAAGGTTGTTGATGTTTTTGATGAAGTTGTAAGATGATCACAATCTTGTAAGATTTAACAACTTGATGATGTATCCTCTCCCTACACTCACAATTGTTCATAGACTTTGTGGTGGGACGCGGTTGCACTCGTTTACCAAAGATAATATTTTTAATCCAACTTTCCAATACAAATTAATGTAGGAGGTAAGTAGGGTCGAACCACAGCGACTTAGGTACCAAAGTATTTTCACAAGAGATTGAAAGGGGTTTTTTAAATTAAAAGAGTAATCTAATCATCTAAGAAATCACTAATAAAGTAGGGAAAGATTAATAAAGAAGAGTCTTGAGTTCGGTTGATTTTCACTTCGATTCGGTTTATCGATCATCGGTTTCTAAATACAAACAACTATCCTTAAGCACTCGTAGAATGAGAAATAAATCTCGCTTCCCTCTGAACAATAACTAAACTACCCGAATCTGCATATAGAATAATTGAACTATAAAACAACCTAATTGAATCTACAATTATGGTTCAATTCTAAAGCACATCAAAATCCTAGGAATCTATGAGCCAAACAATAATTACTAGCGCAATTATTCAATTTGGAAATAATGATTTCACTAGAAAATAATAAGAACAATCAGATTCTAAGTTAAACCCTAGTTTGCTACTCATGAACGAAGAACAAAAGAATCAACCCTCATTCTAAGATCTAGCAATAAATTAATTGAGAAGATAATCTAGTTGTACTTCCTAGCAATCAAATTAATAATCATACAATCAAATAGAAATCAAAATTAACTAATCAGATTAATGCGTCCTAATATATCTTCTTAAAACAATCCTTAATTATTACGATTAATTTAAAATATTCGACAATTTAGATTTCAGCACGGCGTTCCACCCAGCTATTGATGGTCAGACGGAACGAACGATTCAGACCCTCGAGGATATGCTGAGAGCATGTGTATTGGACTTCCAAGGAAGTTGGGAGAAGTACTTGCCACTGGTGGAGTTTTCTTACAACAACAGCTATCAAGCTAGTATTGGGATGGCACCATACGAAGCTCTCTATGGGAGAAGATGTAGAACGCCCTTATGTTGGAGTGATATCGACGAAGCTCGAATGATTGGACCTGAACTGATACAGGATACCACTGAGAAAGTAAGATTGATCCAAGATAGAATGAAAACCGCACAAAACAGACAAAAGAGTTATACGGATCGTCGAAGAAGGCCGCTAGAATTCATGGTAGGTGACCACGTGTTTTTAAAAGTCTCGCCTACTAAAGGTGTCATGAGATTTGGCTAATCCGGGAAACTC
The DNA here is from genome assembly GCA_947645195.1 of Patellifolia procumbens. Lineage (NCBI taxonomy): Eukaryota > Viridiplantae > Streptophyta > Magnoliopsida > Caryophyllales > Amaranthaceae > Patellifolia > Patellifolia procumbens. The sequence goes on from CANSGD010000601.1 coordinate 73,581, forward strand.
AGCCCTAGGTACATTGGGCCTTATGAGATCCTTGAACGTGTCAATGAAGTGGCTTATCGATTGGCATTGCCTACGGACTTGGACAAAGTGCATAACGTCTTTTATGTATCCATGCTACGGAAATACATACCTGACCCGAGCCATGTGATTAGACACGAACCCTTGCAACTACGAAACGACTTGACCTATGAAGAAAAACCTATTGAGATCCTCGATCGTAGAGAGAAGCTACTTAGAAATAAGATAATTCCCATGGTAAAAGTTTTGTGGGCTAACCACACGTCGTCTGAAGCTACATGGGAAGTAGAAGATCAGCTAAAAGCAAAGTATCCATACTTATTCACCTAGATGACGGAAAGTAATATGTGATTTGATGTATGGATTGACATGTAATTCCTCAAGTTGTGTGATAAGCGAAATTTGCATTGTTATTTGTGATTCTGAAACTGTTATGATAATATATGATCATGTTTGCCAAGTTTCGAGGACGAAACTTTTTCTAAGGGGGTGAGGATGTAATATCCCGAACCTAAATTAACTAATTAGATTAATGCGTCCTAATATATCTTCTTAAAACAATCCTTAATTATTACGATTAATTTAAAATATTCGACAATTCAGATTTAATTAATTTTATAACAATAATATTAGTTACTAACTCAATGTATTTTCAAATAAGGTGAAAGTTCTAAAGTATTTTAAGCATAAAAGTTACATTGTTTGTCAAGTAATATAAACTAATAACAATATACTAATTTGTACTAAAAAGGAAAAAAAAAAGAAAGAAGGAAAAGCTTATGAGGTTACCTCCTCCCCATCTTCCTCCTTCTCCTTTCCTCCTTCAATGAGCTATCAAGTTTTCAAAAGCAAATCAGATTTTCCAATTTTACAACCACCCATATTAAATATAGAACCCTTACAATCCTTCTATAAATAGTAAGGGCTCCAAAGAACAACCCCACACCATTTCTTTCCTTCTTCTTCCTTCCTCTCTTCCTTTCTTTCTTCCCCTGTTTTTGCTGCTCTCCCTCCCTTTCTGTCCGGCTGCAACCACCGCCGGAAACCCGCCACCACTGGCCTTAGTTCTCGCCCAACGCAGCCCAACAACCCCCCCACAACCTTTCCCCTTCTTCACGCCTGCCTCCCCCCCTTCGCTGACCAACGCGGGACAGACTCGCAGCCCCTTCCCCCGTGCCGTGAGTTCACCCCGCCACCACCATCCTGCCGCCACCATTGACAACGCGCCGGAAACACTACACGCAGGCTGCAACGCTTCCTCCCTCCCCCTGTTCTTTCTCTGCGTGCCAAAACATAGGTATGTTCCCATACCTTTAATTGTTCCTAATATCTTTTTTACAACTTGTTAGGTTGTTTTACTTACTAGATATTTGTATCCTATGACTAACCTCTTCACTTAATCAACAACTAGCCACATATGCACGCGATGCGTGCGGAAAAATATGAAATTAGTTAATGTAATTGTGAAATTAAATATAACAACCTGTAGTAATATATAAGAAAATGGTTCACACGATTACCAATTGAAGAAATTGTGTTAATCAAAACAAAAAATTAAAAATGCAACAATGTAATAAAAAGAGAGTAAGTAAGCATCTAAAGTAGTGCTTTTCACTTGGTGCGTTTGCTTTCATTGTACTTGCTTAGCCACATGTACTCCTCTGCCCAATCGAATTGCAACACGTAAGCAACAGTATAAGATTGCTCCGAATTAAAATCTGCAATTGGTGGATGCAAGACCCATGAAAAAGCTTTGAATCCAAAGACTGAGTATACTTTCTTCAAGACCTGAGTGGATCCATTGGGCTGCAAGAATATGAGCAACAAATCTTTAATGATAGAGATGCAAGTAGGGATTTAACAATTAAAAAAGTTTGTTTGTAATTGATGATTTACCTGCTGAAGTACTAATTTCATATCAGTAGCCTTGCATCCCAAAACGATTTGTGCAAGATCATTTAGTATTGTAACTTTTAAAGTATCACTTTTGTCGAATAAAGTAAGTCGCAATAATAACCTGTTATTAAATTAGAGATAAAGTGTATCAATTACTTAAACAAAATTTGCTTTTAACAATATCTATACTTTGAGATCCATACCTCGGAATGGTTATAACGTTCATATGTTTGCAATGTGCACATTCAGGAACTCCTTGAACCATGGAAACTTTCTGGAAATAATTAGTATATGCTTCATAAATAAGATCATCAACATGCTCAATACGACATGCATATGCGACAACTCGACAATATTGTACCTATAATAGAAAGCAATGTCATGTTAGAAGTCTATGTGCATCTATTATATTATTACGAACAATGTCAAGTTTAGTTACGTAAATTACCCCTCTCACAGTCCTAAATTGCTCTAATCTGATTCGGGGCGAATTAGAGATAGCGATAGATGACTGACCGCCTTAATGCTGCTGCATATCTCTATGTTGAACTTCCATGGACACTCTATCGGAACCCTTGTGTATATACTTATAGAGATATTTGACCGCCTTAATGCTGCTGCATATCTCTATGTTGATGTGGCAATCGTACTTTAGGAGCAAAAATGGATTGTACGGAACGACCCACCTATTATCTACATTTATCCGAGAATTCTGATGTAATGGTACAGGTGGACGATCTTGTCGACGGCGATATACAGGGTATGAGTCATTTCCTTGCAATGTATTTTCTGAAAATGACTTCGGGAATCCTTTCTTACAACTCCCTTGTTTCATGCACGGGGAATTTCTATCGTGAACACCACATGGACTATGAATCATGTGTTTAAGAACTCTTTTGCACAATTCTGGCTCTTGTTGCTCATCAGGAATTTCAGCTCTCATAATCTTGTCATAATCATCGGGAGTGGTTAACTTGTCATTTTGATCGAGGATCAGTAGCATATGAACATGTGGAAGTCCCCTCTTTTGGAATTCCACTACATATACATAAGCTACCACCTTTCCGAGGATTCCCCTTTCGAGAACATCTTTTTTTAACTCTTCAAATTTAGCATGAAACACCCTTGTCAGTAGGTCTGGACGATCGTTTGGCACTTGACCAGGAAATAATTGGGATTGTATTTCTGACCAAGATGGATTGCATGTCATTGTCAAAAATATATCTGGCTTGCCAAACTTTTGCACCAAGGCCTTTGCATCTTGATACCTCTGATGCATATCTCGAGGACTGCCAACAAATGAAGACGGTAGAATCGTTCTTCGTCCCACATTCTCTGGATACAGGAAAGCCGTGATATAAAAATTTCGTTTAATTTAGGAGTTGATTAATTTCAGTAAACACGTGGTTAAGCTAAATGAATATGAACCTGTGTTATGCTCTCCAGCATTTAGAGAATCCTCTATACTCTTGTACAAATCAGCACGTATCTTGTCTTGATTGAGTGCAATCCATCTCAAATTGGATGCTTGCATTTTGACACAATTATCAACAACAAATTGTTGTAGTAAACGCCCGCCTCTTAAGATCAGAGAATCAAGATTTTCTCGCATCTAAGGAACATAGAAATTGTTTCGTTACGAAGATGCATTAATATAAAGTTGTAGGGATAATAGACGTACTTATAATAGTCATAAGGAAATGTGCACCTGAAACATATATGCGTAGAATTCTCGGCATGTCAACTTTCTACCAGTTGCAGTGCGACTGTTTAAATCCCAACCATAAGAGCCGTATGGAAATAATAGAGGATATTGCAATGGGTCGTAATAACCCGCAGTATCTGTGATTGTCATCAGATGTCCATTGACAGACTCTATTATAATATCTCGCTCTTTTAAGTTAGCAACATCATCTCTTCCAACGACAATGGCCGCCACTTGGGAAGCTGACGGCATTGAATATTGGTGATTATTGGGAGGTTGTTCTTTGATGACAAATTTGCAGTCTTGTAAGTCACTACATTGAGCAAGATGACGAAGTTTATGGACAAAAGGATTATGAGCATTTAAAACATGCTTAATTTTGTCAACGATATCGATCCTCAATGAAGAGTTTTCAGCTACACGGTTTTCATTTTCATGATTTGTATCATAAATGTAGAGTTGGAGAAACCGAGGATCATCATTTGTGTTCAAAGGTAAAAAACCACCTATACGATGATAAATTGAACCTTGAGCACGAAATGTGTACACACCTTGACGTGCATTGGCTAATTCATCGTCTATATGTACCCCCATTGAAGTGAACGCGAAGACATGGTTGTACTTGCGGATGTTTTGTCTAAAATGATTGCCCCCCTCCGACTGATCTGAAAATAAGCCAAGTAAATCAGAGGACAAAGGAGTATGAGGTAGATTGACCTTCCCACTTAAGCAGCAAAGTTCAGAAGATTCGCAATGGAAAAGTCTTGCTTGACAATGTGGACACGTCGTCATTGAAGGCAAATTAAAAATGGGCACCCCTCGAGACTCATGGTAATTTCTTGCACAATTTCGATAACCACGTCTTCCCACTTTCCAAACTCTTATATCATCGGTGATGAGATTTGATATGTCGTTATTGGCGTCAAAAGTATTGTTGTCACCAATATCAAGAAATTGATCGGGTAAGGAACTTTGATTTTCCACCCGAGGACCAATTGGAATGTGTGTTATGCCTGATGTAGGGTGTGATGTGTTTGCATTAACTCTACTACTTTCTCCATCACAAAAGAAACGATTGGCAAAGTTGCTTTGGTCCAATAAATTTCCATTGGTTGTACTACTTTCTCCAACACAAAAGAATCGGTTAGGCAAGTTGTTTTCGTCATTTGCTAAGTCCCCATAACTTTCATTGAACATTTGAATGTGATTTTGAAAGTTTGCTCGTGTATCGAGTGAGCGAAGTTCACTGATGGGGTGTACTGCATGATTGAAAAGGGTTTCATGTTGATAAGTAAACTAAATGATTGTTTGTGCATCTCTATACTATGCTAATTAAGTTGAAAATTCTTACATTCAAGTCCTTCGTTTCCATCCCGAACACTATGATCAGTGTTGGTAATGTCCATCATGGGCCTTCTAATTTGTGATGAGTTTGAGGGTTCATCGCAATTTGAACTCATACAATGACCTTGTACAGGGGATGATAGAGGTTGATCGTCTTGATAAGGGATCGCATTTTTCGGATGTGTACGGGCATATTTGGTCCGTCTGTCCTCATTTTCACGTCCTCTTTGCTCAGGAGTCAGTGATTTCCTTTGTCGTCTTTTTTGAGCACTCCATTTCCTCCTTTGATTTTGCAAATCTTGATTTTATTATTCACCCATTATGCCACTACACACGCCAACTTTGTAATATTATTTCACTCAATGTATTTTTATTTTTTTTCCTTTATTGTGATTTTCTACTATTCTTTATTGATCTATGACTAATATTAATATGATAACAGTGATTAACAACAATGATTAATAATTTATTTTTTTAATTATCAATTATCGTTAGATAAATATTTTTATTTTTCTAAATTTTGTTTATTCACCATCTCCTAAACTCCGCCTCGTTTGCCTAAATTCGTATGTATACTAATTACCACTGCTCGTAAATTCTTGTTTTTATCTAATTTTTATCTAAGTTTTCGATTGGGGTGAATATCACTAATTCATTTATCAACTTATTGTAACTGAACTCAACGTTTCTGTTGAATATTATTTTTTTAAGGTTAATTAAACATGGCCCAACAAATATAACTTTTAATAATATATACGAAAAAATATTCATACTAACCATATTTGCTGTAATATTACTATGATTGAAGTGTTATATAATAGAGATATATACCTATCTTATTCAAAAGGATTAATAACTTTTGTTTTTCAATTTATTTATCAATAAAAAGATGTTAACTTTTTTATGATTGAAGTGTTATATAATAGAGATATATACCTATCTTATTCAAAAGGATTAATAACTTTTGTTTTTCAATTTATTTATCAATAAAAAGATGTTATCTTTTTTTATCTTCCCGAATTTAATTTTTTCAATTTAGTTTATCAAAGTAGTTTATTCATAGTAAATGCAACAATAATAACAAAGAAAGTAAATAAATTTATAAAGTAGTATTTATCACTTTGTTGTCCATGCCTAACCACATGTACTCCAATTGATTTGTACAGTAACACACAATTTACACTTGAAAAATGTTATACTTAGAAAATGGTCTCAAAATAAATGAACTAAACTGAATCAAACTGAACTAAATATTAACTATACTGAATATTAACACTATTAGAATGTTGTAACTTAGGGCATGTTGTCATCATAAATAATTTGAACTGAATTTAACCAACTATAATTAATGAAATTGTTGATTTCTTACTGATTTGGTTTTGAATGCGGTATTTAGGAGCTATCAATTCCTAGGGTTTCAATTCATTTGTCATGTTTTATCATTACCTTTTTTTAATTAATGAAATTATTTTTCCTTTTTTTCTTTTTGGTGTCCACCCCCATCTTCCCTTATAGAATAGAGATTTGGCTCGTACCACATAATTTGCATTATAAAAAGGATATACTTAGAATTCGCAAAAATAAATGAACTAAAATGAATTGAAGTAGATCGAATTGAACTGAACTGAATTAAAACTATCCCATATCTAAACAATGGTAAAATCGTTGGATATAATATTATTTTATGGGATTTCGAATAACTGAAAAGTCTATGTTCTATCGAGATTGGTTTAATATTATAATCCTTTTAATGAGATTTAAAATAGTAAAATTCCAAAAATCTCCTATGAATTTATGTCCAGATTGAAATTTACAGTATATGTAATTTATGTCCCTTGACTCAATAATATTATTTTGCATAAATTCCGCCTACCATGTGGCTAGTTGTATACAAAACCGGCAAACTAAATTACTGGAGCACGCGAGCAGAAGGTGGATATAACCACATGAAATCTAGATGAGATCTACTTGGTAAAATATAATTATATCAAACACTCACTTTTCTCACCCCATCCACTCATATAACTTTTCTCACTTGCATAAAAATGCATCTCACCCATTCACTTCCACCTTTTCATTTCTTCCACCTTTCCATCTCACTCATTCAGTCATAAAAACCAAAACTCTCATACTTTTCCATCTCACCCATTCATTTCTTCCACCTTCTGTAAACTTACCTTTCCATCTCACCCATTCAGACATAAAAACCCAAACACTCATACTTTTCCTTTTCTTCCACCTTCTGTAAACTTTTCTACTTTATCTTTGAGCCATCTTCATCCTTCTTCTCCTAAATATTTTTCTTTAGCCATCTTTCTGTTTGAGTTTCAACCATCTTTCTCTAAACAAATTAGATACTTTGTATTTCTTTTTTCTTGCCAGTTTCAATTTCTCAAATATATGAGTTATTATTTCCGGTCATCCTTAGTAATTTTCCGGCAAGTGCATGTGTGAGACGGCCCGTTATTGTTACCTTGAGCCTAATTTTTTTCCGGCGATTGTTATTAACATCAAGGCTTGTAGCCGCCGGTGAGTATATTTATAGTGGCGTTTCTAGTTCGGTTTTTAATCTCTAGATCTGTCGATCTAAAATTTTTATATGTGACTCGGTTTTTAATTTCTAAAATGTTTGGGTTTGGTTTAAAAAATTCGTTTGGTTTGATTTCTATATGTGACTCGGTTTTTAATTTCTAAGCTGTCGCACCCATCTAAAATTTTTATATGTGACTCGGTTTTTTATTTCTAAGCTTTCCATCCGTTTGGTTTGATTTTTAAAAACTCTGTCTGTAAATAAAAAATGTTTATGTATTAATACGATTTCATTTCTTTCACTCGGTATTCCCCTCCATCTATTTGGGCTACTTTGTTTAAATTTTTATATCAATTTTTTTTGTTATTAGGTAAAAAAAGTTTTTTTTTAACTTCGTTTATTTTTGTTTGTAGGATAATTTTTTTTTTTTTTACTTTGTTTAAATATGCGTATTAATTTTTTTTTTGTTTTTAGGTAAAAAAAAGTTTTATTGATAGTTTTATATTTGCGTATTTTTCATTCTGTTTTAGGTTAAATAAGATTTTTTTTAAAATTAAAAACTTTTCTGTTTATTCCCCAGCCAAGTTGGGTTTTTTTCTTTAATTTTTGTTTTAAAATTTCTTTTGTCAATAATTCGCCCTCAAAAGCACAACTAAGTTTTTATTTACAATTCTTAACTCTTTGAGAAAAAAAGTTTTGTGCCTGTGTGTTCTTTAACTTAACTGTCATTTACACTATTTTTACACCATTGAGATGACCCAATTTCTAAATATAATATGTCAATCTATGAATGTAAGTTATGATTAAAAGCCAATTCTTGCTTAAATGTGACTTTTTTTTTACTCAAAGCACATCAACAACAAAGCATAACAATAATTAGGCTAACCTTTTGTCACTTTGTTGGCTTGCTAAACTTGACAGATTCCGTTGCAATCCTTACTGTTGGCGTCGGGATCCAATACAGCACGAAGATGAAGATGTCCTTAAAGCATAACAGGGAGGTGTTGCCTAGATATGTAAACGGAAGCTTATGTGAAAGAGAGGTGTGGTTAGTAATAGTAGGGTTTGTTTTGGCTGAAAGATGATGTTTTTAATGTCATTCATGGGAATTATTCTCTAATATTGTTTTAATGCTTTGATCTTTTGGTAAGTTTTTATTCTTCTACGATGTTTATGTAATGATTTTGCTATGTTTTATGAAAATAATGTAAAATATGTGAAACATGATAAATAAAAGTGAAAGATGGTTCTTGGCAGTATCCCGTTATGTTATATATGTCTGGGTCGTGCACGTACCTCCCGACGGTTTGTCACCTCCCGTTTGAGGGAGCATATGCTCTCGGGTGACACCGCATAGGCACCACCTCCCGCTTTAAAGAAATGTTCTTGGGTGGTTGCCTCCCGTTTATTCTTATTATGATGTTATGTTTGGGGACATGTCCCTCCCGTTGTACTCACCAAGGTACCAAAATAAAAGATATATGTAAGAAAATGGCAAATAAGAAAATGACACATGGTTATTTAGCTTCTGTTTAAGTTAAATGTTTTCAAACGATTTTACTGCTATTCTCTCCTCTCTGTTTGCAAATAAAATGAATTTACGATGTTAGGGTAGTATGTTACTGAGCCTCGGCTCATGACATTTTGTTTTTCTGTTTTAGGTACTGACGGGGATGAAGGAATGGCGTAGCTGTGAGGAATTATTCACTATCTAAATTAGTTAATGATTACGGTTATGTAACTTTAACTGATGAATGTTAATCCTGAAGACAGTAGTTAAAAACCAGTTAATTAATTCTAATTTTGTTAACCTTAAATTTTAAGTAATGTTATGATTTGGTTTTATGAAATTATGTTGCCGTGTATTTTCCAAATGGAAAGTACGGCAGTAACGCACCGACTAACCAGGATGTTCCGCTGCTAATACTTGATTAATTAATCTAATAATGATGCTTAGTAGTCGGGGCGTTACAACAATTCTCAATAATAATCAAAACCATAGAAAGATTAGAGAGAGGGAAAGTAAGTTTCTCTCTCTAATTAGGCTTCTGAGTAATTGGGGATAATAAGAGTTAATCAAAGAAACTAATAAAAACTAAACTAATAAACACTAAATCGACAAATCGCCCACCCGCACGCTGCAGGCCTCGACTTGCGCGAGGTGCGCACGCTAGGTGCACTGGGTGCACGGAGAGAATGCTGGCCGGGGAGATGTTGTGATCCGCCAGGCGCGAGAGGCGCGCGGGTCGCGCCTACTTCCTGTCCACGAATGCTACTGCTTGCGGATGGTTGCGTGGGGTGTGCGAGTGAGCTGCGTTGGGCGCGCATGGAGGCTGCTGCTATGCTTCCGTGTTGTGCTTGGCTTGTGACGATTGGTGGTTGCTTTACGAGCTTAGTTAATCCTCATACGAACACTCGACTCGAATTCTAACACATACTCAATTGCTTGAACACGTAACATAATTGAACTCTTCCATACAAAACCATAATCAATCGCTACACTTGCATACGCCATAACACAAGATGCTTAGGTATAAACTCATATCAAACGGGTCACGAACACGGGATGGAGTCCACCTGTAATTGATTACAATAATATAAAATCTCCAAATGTCCTTAAATCTCCTCTAATGTGTCGAAACCATTCTAGTTCTCCATGTACCACACTTAGGCTAATAAATACGAAACTCTGCTTCAAGGCCTAAACCTTTGCAAAACGAACTCCAAAATACTCTAAAAACACACCTAACATGGTCTCATCACTTTGTCAACAAGGGGAAAGATCTAAAGAGATCAATTAACTTTTGAGCAACAACTAGAGTGAACCTATGGCTTTCTTTGTTGATAGGAAAAGAACTAATGATAGAAATTCTGAGAAGATTTCCAACCTTTGCCACACTTCTCCTAATCCTGGTGTTTATCAGCCGCATGGTAGTTATGGATATCAGCCTAATAGAAATTTTTATAATATAAACAACCAATATAACAGATCTTGTTCCTATTCTGGCAATAAGAGACTTTCTTCTTATAGCTACAACCATAATAGTGTTGTTAAACAATATTAGCAATAACACAAAATATAAATAATAATATAAATGTATACTAAAAAATATAATTATGATGATTATATTATTCATAGTTAAATCACTTGTTATATCGCTTTATATCTTTACTATAATGATGATGATGATAATAATAATAATAATAATAATAATAATAATAATAATAATAATAATAATAATAATAATAATAATAATAATAAGAAGAAGAAGAAGAAGAAGAAGAAGAATAACAATAATTATAAATAATAATAATAATAATAATAATAATAATAATAATAATAATAATAGTAGTAGTAATAATAATAAGGAAATTTTGTCAAAAAAGACCTTATATGTTATAATTTTGTGAGAAAACACCATTTATAATATTTTTTGTTATAAAAAACCTTAATATGTCTTTATCAAATTACACACCTTATTATCATATTTAGGCGAAAAAGTCAACATTTGGGTCTTCTGAGTCACCCACATCAAGCCAAATTTTTAGACCAAATTTTAATGCAGAAAAATAGAGAGAAAAAATAGAGTCAATGACCCGAAAGTTGATCTTTTTGACCGAAATATGACAAAAGTTGTGTAATATGATATATAACATCATATAAGGTGTTTTCTCGCAAATAAAATTATATAAGGTATTTCTTCACAAACTTGGTAATTTATAAGGTTTTTTTGACAAATAATAATAATAAAAATAGTAACAGTAATAAATAATAATAATCATAATAAGAATAATAAGAAATAAAATACTAAGACTACAAACAATAGTAACAAATAATAATAATAATTAAAATACTAATAATAAAATGCTAATAAAATTAATACTTGAAAAAAATTGAATATTACCGAACATCATTTAAAAATTTGAAAATTCAAAATTGATAATATGAAACCAAAAAAATTCAACTCTTCCTCCCTCATTTACCCTCCAAAATTTCAGAAATCCATGCCACTAATATAAATCCAAAACCTTAGAGCTCCCTCCTTACCCAAAACCCTAGCCCATTTTCTCTTTCTCTCTTTCTCCTCCATCAACACTATGAGATTGCACCATTCGAGGAGACCTAGAAAAAATCCATCGAGTTCTCGACAAGTTTCGATTCTTAAACAAATATTCCATCCCCTACAAATCCGCATTAGCTTATCGTTCAATGCAAGTCAACCTCTAAGCCTTTGAAACCCTAGTTTTCTTCATAAAAAACATCATATAAAGCAACTTGAGTACATTAAGAATGCTCAAAGTCAAGGTATCCCTATTGCTACATCGCAAACCTTTGCTTCACAACCTTGAAGGATGTTCTTCGTCTTCGAGAGCCATCGAATTCTTATTTCCCACCTCTATTGAAGTTGAGGAGCATCGCCCCGTTGACCCCCGATTCTTCTCCTCTCTTCTCAACAACAATAGCGCCAGGAATTCGAGAATTGAGGAGGATTTTGAAATTACGGTTGTGGAGAATGGTGTTACGCCGATGTTGATTTGATGGGTTTGATAAAGGTGGGTGAGAGACCTCTTAGGGATTAAAATTCTGATTTGCAATGTCGTAACCGTGATTTTATGGTATTTATGTTAGGGTGTTAGTTGCGGAGGGAGTGGGATAAGCCTCAATAGAGGAAGGATGCAAGAAATGTTATTAAAATCGCGATCCGGATCATGGAATCGTACGATTCTACGATCCAGATCACACAAAACGACTTGGATCGTGCTTAGAATCTAGATCTCATAGAATCGCTCATAGGATCGTTAGAATCGTCCATAATCGTTAGAATCGCGATTCTGAGCCGATTCTAACGATCCTGCTTAATGGCCTTTATTTTGGCAAGTTAAAAGGTTTATGGGCTGGCCCGTTAAAAGAGCCTTTTTTTGTTTGCTAAAACTGCTTCTTACACGAGATTTAGGGCTTCAGTTAGTCAATTCCAATCTCTCTCTCTCTTCTCTTCCCTCTCAAATTGATTTCACTATGGAAAAAACTTGAAAGGATGCTCGAATTTATGTACATATTCTCAAATCGTTCTTATTTTCGAAGTTCTTGAAGAAATCTGAAGGTTAGCAATTTGCTCCAAGTTCTTATATTCGAATTTCTACTTGAATTTCTTCACGAAATTAGTGGTCCCCCTAACTGATGCTAATTTATTTTTAGGAAAAATTGGCGCCAACAGCACCAACTATTGATTTGGTGCACAAAACAGCACAAACTAAAGAAGGTGCAGTGCACAACACAAACTTTATGTGACGAGTACACAAAACAACACAAACGAATATTATGGTGGGTGCACAACACAAACTCTATGTGATGGGTGCACAAAACAACATGAATTCTAAGTAGAATCTCAGGCCAAAATCTCCTTGTGTTGTTTTGTGCACCTATCACATAAAGTTTGTGTTGCGCACTGCACATTCTTTAGTTTGTGCTGTTTTGTGCATCAAACGAATAGTTGGTGCTGTTGGCGCCAATTTTCCCTTATTTTTAAGGTTAGAAATTTGCAATTTATTTTCATTTAACTAAACTAATGCTACTAACTAATGCCACTAACTGATGCTAATTTACTCCCTCACTAACTGATGCTAGTCTGCTACTTATCTTGCATTTTGATTTCTAGCTTTTTAATATCATTCAATTTGCAATTGCTTTCATTTGTTGAAATATTTATGCTGGTGAAATAATTTATGTGAACGTGACTACTTTACAAGCTTTGATAATTTGTTCCTGCTAATGAAATAGTTTACAAGCATTTATAATGATTCCTTATTTTTATACGTCAGGGAAAATAATCAACTATGTCTACATCTGGATCAAGCTCTGCCAAAAATAAGAGGAGAAATTCTGCTGGTAATCGATCAGACTCAGGTTGGGAGCATGGTACAGAGGTAGATAATGCTAGTAAGAAAGTAAGATGTAAATATTGTAGTGTTGTGCGTGTTGGAGGTGTTTTTAGGCTTAAGCATCACCTAAGTGGAACAAGACTTAATGTTGAGGCATGTTTGCAAGTTTCTGATGATGTTAAACAAAAATTTAGGGCCTTATTAGCAGCCAACGCAGAGCACTCTAGTAAAAAAAAGAGAAAACTTACTGATGTTGGGGAGGAAGAAGACCTTTATGAATACCAACTAGGCTCTAATGAAAGGGGAAAGGGGGCATGGATGCTTTTGTTATCAAAAGCAAGCAAGGAGGTCAATCAAGACTTAACCAAAAATATTAAAAGGAAGAAAGAGAAGAAGTTTTTCCACAAATTGCTCGTTTTTTTTATACTAGTGCAATTCCCTTTAATGCCGTCAATAATCCCGAATTTCTAATCATGGTTGAAAAAATTGCTAGATTTGGGATTGGATTAAAACCTCCAAGTTATCATGAAATTAGAGTCAAGTTTTTAAACAAAGAAGTGACTAATGTAGTGACCATGCTTGATGAGTTTAAATAAGAATGGAAAGAAACAGATTGCACTGTCATGTCCGATGGATGGAGAGATAGAAAGAGACGATCAATTTGTAATTTCTTACCTAAAGGCTCTGTTTTTTGTCATTTCTTGATACTTCGGACATTTCTAAAACCGCGGATAAGGTCTTTGAAATGTAAGTTGCTGTTGTAGAAAAGGTTGGCGAAGAGAATGTAGTGCAAATTATAACTGATAACGCTGCTAATTATAAAGCTGCTGGGGAGAGGTTGATGGAGAAAAGGACCAAGTTATTTTGGACACCAGGTGCTGCCCACTGTATTGATCTCATGTTAGAGGATTTAGATAAAAAATCAAGGTTCATAGCGTGACTATTGCCAAGGCTAGGAAGATAACAACTTTTATGTACTCTAGAACCTTACTCCTCACTTGGACGAAAGAGTTTACCAAAAACGAGAGGTTATTAGACCAGGAGTCACGAGATTTGCAACTTCCTACCTAACATTAATGTGTTTGAATGAGCAAAAGGGTCCATTGTTATCCTTGTTTACATCTAATAAATGGAAATCTAGCAAGTTTGCTAAATATTTGGAAGGGAAAAAGATACAGAGGATTGTTTTGGATACTCGGGGATTTTGGCAGAGTGTTGTTACATGTTTGAAGGCTGCTTTGCCACTTGTGAAAGTGTTACATATGGTGGATTCGGATGAGACCCCAACCATGGGTTTTATTTATGAAGCAATGACACAAGCAAAAAATCAAATCAAAGCCAATTTTAATGATGTTGAGAGAAAGTAAGCATTTTATTTGGTACTTAATACTGCATCCATTTTGTTATATATTTATATGTCTTGACTTACATGTTTCAAAGTTGCCTTTTTTTCTTACAATCATTGTTTTATTTATGTAGCTATAAACCCATCTTGGATATAGTTGATGAGCGTTGGGTAGATCAATTACACAGACCTTTACATGCTGCTGCCTACTTCTTGAATCTACAATTTCAGTATAGTCCTACTTTTCAACCAAATGCAGACATCAAAATTGGATTTTATAACTGTTTACAACGCATGATTCCTGACCCCCGAAGCAAGAATGACTATTGATTTGCAAATGGATGCTTTCAAGAATGCCAAAGGACTTTTTGGGTTGTATACTGTCGTAATGACCAGAACTAAAAAAAACTCTAGGTGATTTCTTCTCCCATCCTTCCTGTTTTATCATCATTTATAATATTAATGGAAAATAATATGGTTTTTTAAACATGCATGATTTTATATAGCTGATTGGCAGGATTCATATGGAGATGAATGTCCAGAGCTTAAAAGGTTGGCTATAAGGATTTTAAGCTTAACTTACAGCTCTTCTGGGTGTTAGCGAAATGAGAGTGCCTTTGAGATGGTAAATTAAAATTTAAGTAACTTTTATTATTTTTTAATTCACATTTTACCTTAATGTCTATATGTGAGTCTGTTATTTTTTTTCAATGATTTAATAGGTTCATACAAAGAAAAGAAATCGATTGCATCAACAAAAGATGAATGATTTAATTTTTATGATGTACAATCTCAAAATGAAGCGTAGGCATGAGAAACGAGCAAGTAGGTTTGTAATTCAACAACCAATTGTTTAAGTGGACTTGCCTTCAGATGATGAGTGGATAGCCGAAACGGAAGAACCCGTCCTTCCAACTGACGATGCATGGTTGACGGATCTTGATAGAGCGGCAAGAAGATTTGCTAGACAAGTGGTGCAAAATGAAGATGAAGGCATTGATGAACAATGTAATGATTATTGTTCTCATTTTCCTTCTCTTCCACATTTTTAAGAACTTATATAAAACTTATAATATATATTCTGTTTTTTCCCCATATAGTTGAAGACATCTTAGTTCAGAGATTGAGTGATGATGATGTTGGAGCAACCTTTATTGGTTCGAATGAAATTGACCTTGACGAATTTGGTGATGGAGACGATTTACAAAAAGTGTTAATTATTTGCATAATAGTTTGAAGGAAGATAAATAGCTTCTAATACAAAAGTATGAAAATATGGTATATCAATACATTTACAACCAAGAGGCTCATCTTCATTCATATTAAAGTTCTAAGCTTCTAATAGTATGTTATCCTTGTTGTTAACATCAGCTTGTCATATCTCAGTTGGGGGAATTGACATGGTGCTATACAATTGTTCAATCCCTGCAAGAAAGAATTTTTTTTCTTGTGATCTATACTAATTTCTAAAAGCATAAATGAATATCACAATGTTAGAGAATTCGACATGCCTTCAGTGGTATCACATGCACATACAAATCAAAATTTTAATTATGTGATACTTTTGTAATGATAACAATGAAAGGACAATTTTATGTTAAGGATAACAACGTAACATTACCTTTTTTAAAAGACAATAATTTTGCACAGGCAACTTGACAATTTCAGTAGAGCTTACAAAAACTCTTTTAAGTCTTTATTTTCAATGTAACCAATCTAGAATAATACCGATCACCTACTTTATCAGTCATGACTTTAGAGCGTTAACAGAAGTTTATCACAAATCTATACAACACTCCTCACCCTCAACCCCTCTCCCTCCCCCTCTCTCTTTCCTAGGAGAAAGATGAGTGCATTTTAAAAAGGAGTACAACTGTAGTTTATAACAAGAGACTCCTAATTATTGTGGTTAATAATCAGCATTCATTGGAGTGAATTTGAATACGTTGTATACTTTCTATTTTAATCTTAGATACCGTCTGATAGAATGCTATCTCTATGTGCTGCTCTCGCTCTCCAAATGTTACATACTGAATGAAAGATTATACCTTGTTCATATTGCCAGTAGGGATGGCAATGGGGCGGGTCTGACCATACCAGACCCGACCCATTAATTTCTTCCGGACGCAGACCAGACCAATTGCGTCTAAAAACGTTAGATCCCAATGGTTTGGGTCTGGGTCGAGTCCAAGACTTATTGCCATCCTTAATGCCTATCTTCTTTCATAATGGAGTGTAAATAGGAAGGCCTAATACCGAAATTATGCTTTATAGATCATGCCCTTAATGCTAATTCTGCTCTCATAGCCACAATTAAGACCCACACAAATAGTAGAAGAGGATATACTAACCACTAAAACTCCCAAATCAAACCAAAAAGAATAATGTAGATACATAAACAAGGAAGCACAGAATAAGGTTTGTTCTATACTCCAATACATCATGCATCTGATAGGTCTGCCTCTGCCTCGCACACCACCAACACCTTTATGTGTCCTGTCCTTGCCCAACACTCGGGGCAATATCCACCACGATAAAACCTCCACTATTTCATCCCCACCATCTCTTCTGATCATCTTTGATCCAACTGCCACCAAATTTCTTTGCACGAAAAATCCTCAAACCATTTCTTCACTAAACTCTCTTTCACGCTTACTTTTGGAACTCATGATCATCAAAAGCTTTACAAATTTATGTATTTAATCAATATTCTTGAAAAGCGCCAATACCAATAGTTGCAGACCTAACAATAAGCTACAAATGTAGAAAACTTCTGCAACCCAAATACACACAACAACCTTCTCAAAGAACAAACACGGGAGGTAATTTAATCAACCATCACATATTCATCATATCATATCAACACCGAATGAATATCTGAAATCTTGCTCTTTGGATAATGTTAAATTTGATTCTCTTTTCTTCAATTTTCAAACTTAAGAGATTTAAGAAAATATTGAACCCTGCATAGAAATATGTTCAAGTAATTTTGAATAAAGCTTCTATATTCAAAGTATTCATAGCGACGTATATATATCCAAACATACATAGCTTCTCAAATAACATATGGCAACTCACAATAACTTAACTTTCCTAAAACATAGTATGACTCCTAAATAGAATATACTCTGTCATTCCTAATGATAGAATGATTAACCTGAAAAAATTTAAAATAGTTACTCACCTAGTCGCCAAATGAAAATCCAAAATGGACAACCATGTCTACAACCCATCTTCAATAAATGAAGAAATAACAGTGGACATTAAATTAATTAAAAACATGACCTGCAAAATAGACATGGTGTTGGCAAGCTTTTGAGGCCTTCATCACTAAGCAGTTTGCATGATGATCAAGAGTTTCTTGCAGAAAAAGGGGAAACAAAAAAAATTGAGATTGATACGATCTAAATAAAGTTCAAACAAATTGTTTGTTCTTTTCTAAAGAATAGGCCATGTTTGCCTTTAACAGTGAAATTTGGTGACTTTGCCTACTACTTCAATACTTTGTCAAAATATGTATGGAGCTAGAATAATAAATATTATAATAAGAAAACATTTTATAATGTCTTAAAAGTTACAACGGTTACTAACATGGCAAAGCTAAAAACACTTCACCTAAAACAATTAAATGAGGCAATTAGAAACAAAAGGTACATTTTTTTCATCATCAGACTTTTCAGAAAAACTTACATGTATTTGTTCATTATATAGCTAAGGTGTACGTAAAACCACATATTTCGTCAAAAGCAGACAAGAAATGCTGCCTAGAATGCCAGAAGATGCAAAAGTAAAACTATAAAAATCACCAAGTATTTTGTGCAATTTAAAAACACCCTATTGCAATCAACATTAGAAATGCACCATCCACTTGTAGTGGTCGAATAATTATTAGATCAAAATGCCCACATAAGGTGTGAAGATTGTATACGGTCTAAATTCGAAAACTATAACAAGAACAAGAGAGAAAGAACTAACCTATTTTCCTATGAAGATGAATGTATAGAGTAGGAATTCCCCGGATCAGTCAGCCCAGTGTACATACACAACAGAATCCCTAGAATCAATTCAACTACTACCTGCATCACCAAACCCCCATATCACAACAAGAATGCAAAGATCAATGTTCTAAATTTCGATAAAAGAAGAAACTCACATTCATAGGAGGTCCTGAAAACTCTTCCTCTGTTATTTCTAAGAATCCTCGATCTAACCATTGACGAATGAAGCTATAATTTCAGTTTGCATTCGAAAATCAAAAGAGGGGAGGGGGAGAAGTGAGGAGAGATAAATTAGATTGAAGGTAAGGCGCCATGGCAGGTTTTTACCAGTTTTCCTTCGCTTACCAGAGAGCAGATTTTTTATTATTGCCTTTTCACGGTTTGTCGCACGAAGGAGTCGGTCCTTGTGAGGATTCAGATTATTGCAAAGAACGGTTAGAAAAGCATAAAAAAGAGGATTCAGATTTTGCTAAGCAAGTCTCATCTTTCGGGAAATTCAAAAACCTATTTTTTCGAATCTTGTGAGGATTTACCAAATATGAAATTGATTTAGGTTTTGATAAATTACCTTAATCTCTTTCTTTTCCATCACTGTTTCCTACCCCGAAAATGTCATATAATAATGATGGTGAGCGACGACGTTGAAAGCTGACCCTTCTCTTTCTTCCGCACTATCCTCTTCCTTTTCTTCAGGTTGGCGAACGCATGCCTGCCGTCCTCTTCAGATTATGAGCTTCATTTTGAGTGTTTATGGAAAGCTTTGAGCTTCAGATTATGGAAAGCTTCACATTATTCCATGGAATTAATTTTGGGAATTCACAGCTACTTATTTTTTTTATTTGCTTTTTATACTTAGCTCCACTTACCAATTTGCAATTATGGATCATTGAATCAATGTGTATTTTATGTATATTCATTTGCCATAATTTTCACCAACCTAGTTAATAAGAATACACATTAGACCATACTTTTAATCAAGTAGTACAATTGACAATAAATTGATTAATGTGAGTCGCTCTATGTTAGATGAGTTTTAGAGCATAAGTAGGGAGAGAAAGGGGATGCAAATATGCAGTATTGGTGAAGATAAAGGGGAAAACTGGATGTCTTAATTTTATGAGTACCTATGATATATACAGAGCATTACTTTATGGAAGATTTCCATTTTGTACCAGTTTTGGAAATAATCAAAAATAAAAAACAAAGTAACATCAGATATTTGTTTTTAAAAACCCAAAACTGGAATACTGGAAACAATACCAAAAGATCCTGGAAGGGATTAATGCCAGCAGGTAAAATCTATTAAGAAAAATGAAAACAATCAAATTAGGGTCGTAGAAGAGAAGAGAAATAAGATAGAATACCAATTGGAGGAGAAGATGAAGAACTGCGAAGTGATGGAGGTGACCGCCAGGGAGTTGCTGGTCGACGACTACACGACAAAAGCACCAAATGGATGACAAAATTACTCAAAATTCAGTTCAGAAAACATAATTACAAGCAAAACCCATATAAAAAAAATCAGAAATTTACCTTGAGAAGGGAAGAAAGACGGTCAGCCATTTCAAGATTTTTCAAGTTGGCAGGAATTCCATGCTTCTTGCAGAGTGATTGAAGTTCTTTCCTCTTTAATCCATGGAAGTCCATCTTTAATTTACAGGAGAAGCAAGAAAAACATACAAAATTAACAGGGGAAAGAATGATTAGCGTATGATATTGGTGTATTTAAAGAAGTTGGAAGGATAAAATTGAAAGTGATAAGCATAAACCATAAGACGATTTTACCTACAATTAATTTATGCCCAAGGCCCCCAACATTCAAACAAGAAGAGAAACAAGTTTAATTAAAGAAAAATAAAACATAAATCAACTTAAACCTATCTCAAAATTAAGATAACATTGGGAAATTACCTGAAATTCTGAAGGAAATGAGAAATTGAGAATAGCAAGATGTAGTAGCTGCCAGAAAGGAAGAAAGCTGTTGAGGTTGAGCGAAGGTAGTAGCAGCCAGAAAGGAAGATAAAAGTACAAAGAGGATGTGGCGATGAGGGAAATCAGGGAAAGTAGGGGAACAAGAAGAACGAGAGAGAAATAGAAATCAGAAGCTGAAAGGAGGCCATAGAAGCAAACAGTCAATTTCATGCTTTTTACACTCAAAACACTGTTCCTAAGAATAGTAAAGCCGAACTTGGCTTTTAAAGGGTTAGGGATTAAGGTTAATTATTAAATCTGCATAAAAACCATGAACAAGAGAATGTTGTGTGAAAGGATTGCGTAAAAATTATTTGACCTTTAACCAATCGAAATTCAAATGATGGTAGTACATAATCTATGCTTTTTTGGATACTTCAATTTTAAAGAGATAGACAGGATTTTAAAGGGTGAAAAAGTAATTTTGGGAATTAATATGGATTAGACTGAACACATTCTCGGCCTTCAAACAACAGACCTCGGGGATTGATATTGAGGATTCAACTAATTGTGAATTGGATCCTAATACTAAAGTTGAATAGCGGTCGTGTTACGTACATCTAACGACTCGGGACGAACCAAACCTGATTATGGTCGACCTAAATTTTTTTCACTACAAGACTGCTGCCACTAGGATTCCACCCTAATCCTACAATCAGCTACCCCCAAAACCACCCCTTCCCCCTCCCCACCACTGAAAACCACCCCTTCCTTTCCCCCACCACTGAAATTCACCCCCTCCCTTCCCCCACCACTGGAAATCACCCCCTCCCATTCCCCACCCTCGATAATTGGTGGGAGGTTGTCATATACACCTAACCAAATATAATTATCTTACCTACCCCTTACAAAATAGACTAAAGTGGGAAGAAGGATTGTATCCACTGGGAGCAATGTACAAGTCGGCAGTTAACGTACTTTATCCGATCCCTAGGTTACTCTAGGAACTAGGCAGCCAATGAGGGGTTGTTTAGGAACAAAGTACTGCAACTATAATGATTAAGCGGGAAATAAGTTAAGTCAATGAAAAAGAACCTTGGACTCGATATATGTCCACTTTCAACCAAAGTATCGATCATAGAACTCACAACACCAACTCTCCCTTTTGGTCACCTATTAAGAAGTCTAGATAACCTCCTAGATCGTGGTTAAACAAACACATTCAGCGTGGTTTGAACCCCCCTTTCTATTACCTAATATAAATAAATAGCATTGAAGTTCAAGCCAGTAGTAGCATTAAAACCGATGCACAATATAATGATGTTGAAGTAATAACATTCAAGCAATAAGAAAAGTCTCTCTAAGTACTTGAAGCAAGAAATCAACATGCCATCAAACACTTAGTGTGCTACATGATAACTAGGAATATTAACAACCGATTATGCTCCTAACTCTAGCATTTGATCATTCACACAACTATACTAGTAGTACTCCTAGAAAGATTATGCAAACATCAATAAAATAGGCTCAAGAGACTTTACAATAAACGAAATGAGATGATAATACAAAGAGTTCTCATATACTAAAGTTGCAAGCTTTAACCAACCGAATCCAAGAACAAGTTTACGCTAGAGTATACCTGATTTGCATAACAATTTTCTAAGAAAAGTTGATGTTTTTGAACCCTCGAAGTAACCTAAAGTGAGGTACTCTGCTCTTTCTCTCTCTAGAAAGAAAATGATCTAAAGTTACATAATGAAAGCCTCTCTTAGAAGGAAAAGGAAAGAGAAGTGGGCGGCAGAGGCTGGAGCTACCCGCGACTAGGCAGGTCACGACCCGCGACTAGGCAGGTCACGACCCGCGACTTTGGTTTATCGCCCTTTTTTCCAATCAAGATTGTTAGTTTTCAGTTTTTAGCAAAGTATAGGTTTTTTAGCAAAACCCGATTCTCTCTCTCTCTCTCTCTCTCTCTCTCTATATATATATATATATATATATATATATATATATATGATCAAGTGAAAACTGTTTTCACCGTGAAAACCAAGTAAAGGGGTACACGCTAACATAAAGGGGGTACACGTGCTTTCATTTATGGCATTTTCGTAAATACTGGCAACTTTAATTTCAGCAGCACAACATTGATGTTAGAAGCACACATACCCTCTAATCGATATATGTACCCTTCCAATCGGGACTGTTAGTTTTCAGTTTTCAGCAAAGTATAGATTTTTAGCAGAACACGACTATCTCTCTCTCTATGTATATAGATAGTTAGAGGGTCTGGTGAAAACTCTTTTCACCATGAAAATCAAGTAAAAGGGATACATGTTAACATATAAGGGGTACGCGTGCTTTCATTAATGGCATTTTTTGTTAATATTGACAATTTTGATGTTAACAACACAACTTTGATGTTAGAAGTATGCATACCCTTTAATCGTAATATGTACCCTTGTAAATATTATATGTACCCCTTTTTTTCAATCAGGACTGTTAGTTTTCAGTTTTCAGCAAGGTATAGATTTCTACTAGAACCTGACTCTCTCTCTCTGTCTATATATATTGTTGACCCTTAAGTTTTGAAGATGACTTAACCACAAAAGACAGATTGTATTTTATTTATGATATTGCTAGGTAATTCATTCTCGAGTAAAGAGAATACTTAATCGAAGATTAAATTGGAGAATTAATCAAAGATCGAAGTGAAGATGTTCGAATGATGAAGTATCAAGCTTGGAGTGAAGATTAGAATACACTAGGATGTATTTAATATCTTCTTGTTAAATTCGAGTAAATACTTAATCTAGTTTGTGTTGAATTCTCAAACGGTACTTAGAAACGACCCTGACACTATTAGGAACAGGGTTAAGGAACAGACTTAGAAACGACTTTAGAAACAACTAACAATTCCCAAGTTGTGCGCCTATCATAGCTGTGCGCCCAAGTAACTTTGTTAGAGAGTCCTATGTTAGTTTTGACTAGATCCATGACTTTATGGAGTTAGTTGTTAGTTTGTTAGGAAATGATTTAAAATAATTTTCTTATTTAATTAGGATAATCTCAAATCTTTTAAATCTTATCTTTTATGTTTTATTTAAATCAAAAAATTTTATTTTCAAAATCTAATCTGAATTTCGGTTTTAAAAAGATTTTCTTTTAAAACTCAAATATGATTTTCGGTTATGATTAAAATATCAATAAAGATATTTTCCTAAAAACTAATTAAAGAAAATGATTTATTTACTCCCCAAGCAAACTAATATCACGTTCTATTTAATGCTACACGTTTACTGTGAAGTGGTGAGTGGGCTTGATTGTTTTCTTTCCAAGCCTTAATTTATTTTAATTAGTTTAATTAAGTTTTAAGTTTTCAAAACCACGTTTAATGTTACTGCTTCTTTTTATTAAGATAACTAGTGGATTAGTGGTTATTTATTTCTCAAGGAATATTTAATAAAAACTAATAAATAAATTAAAGTAAGAGTTTTTTGTCAGAAACAACCTTTTATAATCACTTTTTTGCGAAAAACAACCTTTTAAATTTTTTTTGCAACTTACAACCTAAAACCTAATTTTTTTTGCGAAATGAAACTTTTTTCTAATTTCTGTCATTGACCGTTAGTTTCCACCACAAACCACTCCACACCACCTCGACACCACAGGAAAACACCCCAAAAACACCCCAAAACCACTACCCACCCTAACCAGAATGGTTGTGACTGTTGGGGCTGGTTCTGGGGTGGTTTTAGGGGTGGTTTCGGGTTCTGGGGTGGTTTTGAGGTGGTTTCGGGTGGGCTGGTTTTGGGGGTGGTTTCGGGTGGGGTGGGATTTTTTTGGGGTGGTTTAGGGTGGGGTGGTGGTTTTGGGGTGGTCTCGGGTGGGGTAGTGGTGGTGTCGGGGTGGTTTAGGGTGGAAACAAACAGTCAACGGTCTAAAACTAATGGTCAATGACGGAAGTTAGAAAAATGTTTCATTTTGGCAAAAAAATTTAGGTTTTAGGCTGTAAGTTGCAAAAAAAAATTTAAAAGGTTGTTTTTCGCAAAAAGGTGATTATAAAAGGTTGTTTCTGACAAAAAACTCTTAAAGTAATGGACATCATGGTTTAGTGGAGATAAGTTATGGTCTTGCCTAAATACATAATAAATAGGCGCCTAATACCTTGAAATTAGGTGTGTCTGCCTTAGCCGAATATTCTTAGTTGTCTTAAAGAGTCAGTGCCGTTCCTAAGAGAATTCATACTTACTTTATTCGAGTTTATACTCTTCTATTGTTTTAACACATTGTATTCTTTGGTAAAGGTTTGAGTGAACTCTTGTAAGTGTGATAAGCTTTGAGTGAAGCATGAGAAAGAGAAAGAGAGAGAGAGGAACTTCGAGGGAATTTCGAGAGGAACAACAGTTGTGGGAACTGTTGTTGGGAACTTGAGTTTAGAACTCAAGTTGTGGCCCGAGAGAAAAGTAATAGGTTTGTAAACAGAGTCATTTGGCCTACTATAATGGAAAGTTTAAAGTCAAATCCCTTGTGGTCGAGGTCGTTTCTTCATATTGGGTCTAGGAAGTTTTTCCTGCTAAAATCTCTCGTGTTCCCTTGTCGTGTTCCATCCCTAACTAGCTTTTATTTCCGCAAAAAGTATAGCATATTCTCTCACTATAATTCACCCCCCTCTTATTGTGCTCATATTATATAACAATTGGTATCAGAGCAGGAGCTCTAAAAACATAGGAACCCTGTTGAGTTCAAGATCTTGAAAAAACAGAATACTAGAGAGAAACTGGAAGAAGGTTACTCCACACAGAGGCCATCGATGTTCAACGACAAGTTCTATACCTACTGGAAGAACATAATGTAGATCATTATCAAAGCCGACAATTACCAGGTATGGCGAGTCATAGAAGTAGGCGACTTTGAAGTCACTACCACTAATGACAAGAACGAGGTAATTCCTAAATCCATCTCTGATTTCGACAAAGCTGATTTTGAAAACATGGAAATTAATGCTCTTGCCATCAAACTGCTTCATTGTGGTCTTGGACCCCATGAACACAGTTGTGTCATGGGATACAAAACCGCAAAACAAATTTGGGATCTTCTTGAAGTCACTCATGAAGGAACGAGTGAAGTTAAGAGATCAAAAATAGATCTTTTGATGAACCGATATGAACTTTTTCAAATGAAATCAAAAGAATCTATTCAAGAGAAGTTTACACGCTTCACAAATATTATCAATGAATAAACCTCTCTTGGAAAAGTGATTACCTCTGAGGAACAGGTACGTAAGGTCCTAAGGAGCCTTCCTAGGGATCGTTGGATGGCTAAGGTTACGGCCTTACAAGAAAGTAAGGACTTACGAAGTTCAGTCTAGAAAAACTTGTTGGTTCCCTTATGACTCACGAGTTACACTTGGACAATGAAAATGGAGATATGTCCAAACAGGAGTCGATTGCCTTGAAAGCCGATGAAAGTGATGACTTGGAAACTGACGAAGAGGAATCCGCTCTCATGGTCCGAAAATTTAAAAGAATTTTTATGAACATGAAGAATGGAGACTACTTAAAAATAAGAAATATTCTAACAAACCTGTTTGTCATAAATGTGGCAGTTTCGATCACTTTATCAAGGAGTGTCCCCAAGACCCCAATGGGAACAAGACAAAGTCAAAGGAAGGGAACGGAGCAAAGATAGGAACAAGGAGTACAAGAGTTCCTATACCAGATCCGACTTGAAGAAAGCAACGGTTGCTGCATGGGGAGAATCAGATTCCGAGGAAGAAGATGATCCTCAACCTAATGAGGAAACAACAAACTTTTGTCTCATGGCACTTGACAATTCCGAATCTGATGATGAGATCGAATCTCTTGAGGTAAGTTTAGACACTATTAAAACTCGTCTTAATTCTTTAAGTAATGAGCAATTATTAAGTTTATTGTTTATGCTATAATTGATTGCAAAGATGAGTCCATTAAGTTAAAACAAAGTCAACATGCTTTAATAGTTTCAAAGGAACATACTTCTTGGGTTAAAAGCATTCGAAACGATATTGAAAAAAGATTTTTTGAGTTGTTTGATAAAAATCTAAATTTAAAAGAGTTAAAAATGAGAATTACTTGTTAAGCCTTGAGTTATCTCAATTGAAAGAATTTGTTCTGAAGTTCATTTGACATTAAGTCAATTCCCTTACATAGTTTCAAATCTGAAATAAATGAATTAAAAAATCATGTTTCGTTTTTGGAAAAAGAAAACAAGGAACTTGAAGGGGAACTGAACTTATGTAGGAACAAGAAGAAGTTCCTTCCTATTCTAATTGGATTAAGAACCCTCAAACCAAACGAACTAAATGTTTTGGTTTTGATCACAAAAAGAAATTTGAAAAACCTAAAAAGAGAGTTGATTTACCAAGTGATAAGTTTGTATGTTTTGTGGGAAAACTGGACATTATAGGAACTCATGCCCTATTAGACTTGGTCGCTTAAACAAAAACTTGGAAACAAGCAAATTAACTTGGAAAGAGAAATCTACTGTTAATTAAGGAAAGGAACCCAAGAAAGATTGGACTCCTAACTCTAACAATTAGTTTTCTTGCAGGCTGGAGTGAGGGGGAACAACACATGATACCTAGACAGTGGTTGTTCAAAGCATATGACTGGAGATAGATCAAGATTTCTCTCACTCTCTGCCTATGATGGTGGAAGTGTGACTTTTGGTGACAACATGAAAGGCAACATTGTTGCCATGGGTAAAGTTGGTAAGTCATCGTCACATTCCATAGATAATGTTTTTCTAGTTGATGGTTTAAACCATAATTTGTTGAGTATTTCCCAATTCTATGATAAGGGGAATCCTGTGAAATGTTTGATCGTCAACAAAAGCACAAAGGATTTAGAAGGAACAAGGAAAGGGAACACATATGTTGTGGATCTTGACCTTGTTCCCAAAAATAAATTTATATGCCTTAGTGTTATAGATGATGATCCGCTTTTATGGCGTATGCGTCTTGGACATGCTAGTTTTTCTTTACTTGACAAACTTCGATCGAAAGAACTAGTTTTAGGTTTACCTTCAATTAAGTTTCACATAGATCGATTTTGTGATGCGTGTGCTAAAGTGAAGCATGTTAGATCCTACTTTAAGTCCAAAAACGTGGTGAGTACCACAAGACAATTGGAGTTGATTCATATGGATTTGTGTGGGCCAATGAGGATTCAAAGTAGGAGTGACAAGAAGTATGTGCTAGTAATTGTTAATGACTATTCTAGATTTACTTGGATTATTTTCCTTTCTAGCAAGGATGAGACTTATGATGAGTTCTTAGTGTTTGCAAAGAAAGTTCAAAATTTGAGTGGTCAAAAAATGTTGCACATTAGATCCGACCATGGCAAGGAATTTGAGAACTTTAAGTTTGACGACTTTAGTAGGGAACATGGCTTGGACCACAATTTTTCCGCCCCTAGGACACCCCAACAAAATGGTGTTGTTGAAAGTAAGTAAATAACCTTAGAGGAAATGGCTAGAACTATGTTGATAGCTAGTGGACTTCCTAGGAACTTTTGGGCCGAAGCTGTGAATACTGCTTTTCATATTATAAACCGTGCCATGGTAAGACCTTTGGTGATCAAAACCCCTTATGAGTTTTATTTTGGTAAAAAAGCCCAATATTACCTATTTCAGGACATGTGGATGTAAATGTTTTGTTCATAATAATGGGAAACAAAGTCTTGGAAAATTTGATGCTAGGAGTGATGAAGTGGTATTTCTAGGTTACGCTTCAAGTAGCAAGGCTAATAGAGTTTATAATAAGAGGACCATGTGTGTAGAAGAAAGTGTATATATTATTTTTGATGAAACAAATAAATTTGATCCAAGCACACAGGTTGATGATGACTTCGAGATAGGTTTGATAAAAGAACAAATTCTCACCGATGAGATTTTGGAAGAAGAAGAAGTTACGGGAACGAAGCCTAAGGAACAACATCATGTTCCTGTTCCCAACATTGAAGATGAACTAGGTGATGATGCACCAGTGAATGAATCCACTATTGTTGAACCTGGTTCCCAATAACGAGGAAGTGAAGATGAACAAGAAACCTTACAGGAAAATCAAGTTCCCATCCAAGATTTCCGACCAAAGCCTTGGAAGCATCAACGTTTCCATCCCATGGAACTAATTATCAGTGATATTCACAAGGGAACTCAAACGAGATCTCAAATTAAATTTTTTTGTGCTTTTCATGCTTTTCTTTCTATGATGGAACCCAGGAACCATGAAGAAGCTCTCATTGATGCTGATTGGATCGTAGCTATGCAAGATGAACTCCACCAATTTGAAAGGTACAAGGTTTGGCACCTTGAGCCTAAACCTAAACACAATAAAGTGATTGGTTTAAAATGGGTGTTTAGGAACAAGTTGGATGAGTTTGGAATCATAGTAAGGAACAAGGCTCGTTTGGTTGTGAAAGGATACAATCAACAGGAAGGTATTGATTACGGAAGAAACTTTTGCTCCTGTTGCTAGATTAGAAGCACTTAGAATATTTATTGCATTTGCTGCTTTCATGGGTTTTAAATTGTATCAAATGGATGTGAAATGTGCGTTTTTAAATGGATATTTAAATGAAGAGGTTTATGTTGATCAACCTCCTGGTTTCGAAAACAAAGATCTTCCAAATCATGTCTTTAAGCCTTACAAAGCTCTTTATGGGTTAAAGCAAGCTCCTAGAGCATGGTATAAAAGACTTTCAAAGTTCCTTCTTGAAAATGAGTTTAAAAGAGGAAAACTTGATAGAACCTTGTTTTTGAAATCAAAAGGGAAACATTTATTAGTAGTTCAAATATATGTTGCTGATATTATATTTGGTGGCACTAATGAATCCTTATGCAAGGACTTTGCTAATTTCACGAGTAAAGAATTCGAAATGAGTATGATAGGTGAGCTCAATTTATTCTTGGGGCTACAAATTAAACAAACAGAGGAAATAATTTACATCCATCAACAAAAGTACATTAAGGAACTGTTGAAAAAGTATGGTTTGGAGGCTTCAAAAGTAAACCATACACCTATGGGAACTTCAACTAGGTTGATCAAACCAAGTATCGAGGTATGATTGACTCATTATTATATCTGACTGCAAGTCGTCCCGATATTGCTTTTAGT
Source organism: Patellifolia procumbens (assembly GCA_947645195.1). Taxonomy (NCBI): domain Eukaryota; kingdom Viridiplantae; phylum Streptophyta; class Magnoliopsida; order Caryophyllales; family Amaranthaceae; genus Patellifolia; species Patellifolia procumbens. The sequence goes on from CANSGD010000601.1 coordinate 103,359, forward strand.
GTAGGCCTATGTGCTTGATTTCAAGCCAATCCGAAGGAATCTCATCTCACAGCAGTGAAGAGAATCCTAAGATACCCCAAAGCAACATATGATTTTAGCTTGTTCTATTCGAGAAGTGATACCTTTGAGTTGAAAGGATTTGCAGATGCTGACTATGCTGGAGGTCTAATCAACGGAAAGAGTACATCAGGTATGGTTCAGTTCCTTAGTCATAGTTTAGTTTCTTGGGGTACCAAGAAGCAAAACACAGTTGGTTTATCTACAACTGAGGCTGAATATGTTGCAGCAGCAGCATGTTGTTCCCAAATGCTTTGGATAAAACAACAACTACGTGAATATGGAATTTACTTTGAATGCGTTCCCATCTATTGTCATAATACTAGTGCTATTAGTATTTCTAAAGACCCTGTGCATCATTCTAGAGTTAAGCATATTCATATTAGGCATCATTTTCTTAAGGACAACGTTGAAAAGGGCCTAATTAAAATGGAATTTTGTGAAATTGAACGTCAGATTGCTGATATTCTAACAAAGCCCTAAAATAGAGATCGATTTGAAAAACTGAGATTTGAACTTGGCTTGATTAAGTTGAAATAAGGAAAATTTGTGAAGAACCCCCTACAACTTTCCATTTTTTGCGAATAACCCCCTGTAACTTTTTTGTGGAAAAATAACCCCCAAGTACTTATTAAAGTTATTGGATGCACCCCCAAAAACGTAACGCCGTTAAAATCTTCCATTAAGTGGGGCCCACTTTATTCTTTCCTCCCAAAAACTCTTTGAAATTACTTTTCGACCCCCAATCAAACCCTACTGATTTTCCTCTCCTTCCTCCCATTTTCCCACGTTCAATCTCTCTCCTCTTTCCTTCCCATTCCCACCTCCAATCTCTCTCCTCTTTCCTTTATTTTTCTGTCATCTTCTTCCTCTCCTCTTCACACAATTTTTTATCTCTATTCAATTACATTATCTGGAGTCTTCATATAAGCCCTGTTACAGCTTAAAAGGTTTTACTAGGAACTATCTTACGCATTTGTTACATTTTCATTACTATTTTTTGTTATTATTGATGTCTGATTCTATTTCACTTTCTTTATATTCCTTGCCACATCAACCATCACTTTTCTCTTGGAGAGTGTATTGTCCTAATTGGTTTTCTAAAATCAGTTTATAGTGCACTCCTAGACAATATTCCTATCATAGTGGCATATACTCTTTGCAAACAAACTCTCTGGTGACTCCTGGTGAACTCAACTATTCGAGGCTTTTGATGCTGCTGTTGAAATACTGGATTAAGTCTAGTACATCATTAAGCCTCTTGTTAGTTGTTAGCGTATAATACATATTTTCAAGCTTACTGACTCTCAATCTTGACAGGTAGGATTGTCATTGGATTGTTTGGTACAGTTGTTCCGAAAACTATTGGTACGTATCTGCTTGCCCATGGTTATCAACTCTGCTTTTATTGGTCACAAAATCTGTTCTGTTTTACGTTGTTATTATCTGAATGCTAGGTTTTCAAGATTATATGTTATCCTCGTATGCCGTTTCCAGAATTGCTTGGATTTATGCGTGCTAAGCAAGAAAAAGCAACAACCACTTCTTTTTACCTTACTAGGATGTTATGCTCTTTAATTTTGATGCAATGTCCAATGTGGATGTTGTTATGGTGCATATTACTGAGTTTATGCTTCCTTTCTGAATTACTACCCAAATTGCATTCGATATCAGTTTTTTGCCATATTGCATTTGCAATTGAAAAACTCATATGTCTAGGTCTTTGTTGATTTAATCTAACTCTTGTTTTCTTATGGGTCCAGAAAATTTCCGAGCTCTTTGCACTGGTACATCTATATACCTCAAATTTGGATTCATCTCTCCTAAAAATATTGGTTGTAATTGCCCTGTTTGACTATGATATCCTGCTTCTAAATGCAGGGGAGAAGGGAGTCGGCACCAGTGGTAAACCATTACATTATAAAAAGACACCTTTACTTCGTATAATTCCTGGGTCCGTTATTCAAGGTGGTGATATTGTTCATGGTAATGGAAAGGGTGGAGAATCAATATATGGTGGTACCTTTCCCGACGAGAATTTCAGAATAAATCATGGTGTGAAGAGGAGAGGAAGAAGATGACAGAAAAATAAAGGAAAGAGGAGAGAGATTGGAGGTGGGAATGGGAAGGAAAGAGGAGAGAGATTGAACGTGGGAAAATGGGAGGAAGGAGAGGAAAATCAGTTGGGTTTGATTGGGCGTAGAAAAGTAATTTCAAAGAGTTTTTGGGAGGAAAGAATAAAGTGGCCCCACTTAACGGAAGATTTTAACGGCGTTACGTTTTTCGGGGTGCATCCAATAACTTTAATAAGTTCTTGGGGGTTATTTTTCCAGAAAAAAGTTACAAGGGGGTATTCGCAAAAAATGGAAAGTTGTAGGGGTTCTTCACAAATTTTCCTTGAAATAATTGCTATAATCTTTTCCCTATTGCTTTGACTCTTTGGCATTATATATGTGTGACTAAATTTGGTGTCCTTATTTATTTAAGTGCATCACAATTTTTATATGATTATTTCATATGTATAAGTGAATGTGTCTGAAAACTGCTCACCAATGTCCAATAATATTATCCTTAGTGGTCTTTAGACAATTCTATGCCTTAAGAGTTAACAAAGAATTAAAAGGTTAATTGCGTTCCAATGTAGCAAGTTTCACTGTTCCCAAACGCTGTTCCCAACATATTAGAATTAGGATTTCTTTTCAAATTTCGACATTAAAATAAAAAATACAAAAATATTCTGTTCAGATTTTTCTCCTGAAAATATGATCTTATTTCCTTTACTCTTTCCTAATATCTCTCAAATTAGTTGGGAAATATTAACTTGTAATTATCTTAAATTCTTTCCTTAATCTTTATTTTTTCCCTCCCCCAAAACCGTGTGCCTTACACGGATTAGTTAATTTTTGAAAATTTCCATCTTCTCCATTAATCTCCTCATTAATTACCTCCATTAAATTTATCTTAAGCTTTCCCACTACACCAAAAATTGCATCCATTCAGCCAAATAAAAAGCGTTCCTTTCCTTCAAACATGTATCTCACAAAAAATCATTACCTTCACACTCTACCTAAAACCGAAAAACCCTCTCCCTCTTCTACTCACAACGATTCACCAACACCAATGGATATTTCTCCCAATCCACCCAAACGATTTTTGAGAAAGAGGAAGCAAAGTGAAGAATCGGGGGAGATGGAAGTCGAAGAGACATATGCAAAATCTAAGGGGGGAACCTGCTGTTCCATAAAAGGGACGTCAAAGATGGCGAGAAAGAAATCGACCCCATCTAGGTATGTTTTGGGCATATGTATTGATTTTGCTTAGTGTAGAAGGGTAAATTTTCATCAAAAGCTAGAAGTATTAAAGTTTCAGGGTTGGGAACTGTTGTTTGAGAATTGCTATGGTCAATGTCTCGTTCCCAAATTAATGGACGAATTATGTGAGAACTTTTCTATGGACGAGGAGAGAAATTGTTCTACTCTTGTGAGAGGAACACAAATTGACTTTAATTGTGAATCCTTGGAAAAACTGTTCGGTGTTCCGGTGAAGGGTTCCGATGTTTACTTTAAGAAACAACATGGTGCATACCCTTTTTCTGATATCTCTTTTAATGACCTAGTTGTGAAGTATGGTGGTAAAAGAGGTGCTACATCTATTGATCATAATCTGATATCCACCTTCCACAAAATACTCTTTCATATACTTAAAATAGCTCTTTTGCCTCGTCTTTGTAAACGTGCTTTAGTTGGCATGTTGGATTTGATTTATATTCATTTCCTTGCATCAAATAAACCCATTAATTTTCCTTCCCTCATGATTCAACACTTGAATCATTGCATTGAGCATGGGATTGTTGTAGGGTATTGAGCCTTAATTACGGTTCTCTTAATGAAGTTCAATGTGAAGCTTCATGGAGTTCCTACAGTTAGTGTTACAACTAGAAATCTATTAAATACAAAGGCATTAAATAACTTGAATGTCTATATTGTTGATGGGGAAGTCGTGCAAGGGAGATCAAACTTGGATGATTGATATCGCGTATTTATATAGAGTTTTCTCCCTTATTTACGAGCTAATTTGTGTGTCATTGAAGCTCTTGGGAGCTATTTTGTGCTAACTATCGTATATAGTTGTGGTTTCAAGTTTTAGTATTGAATTGCAGGTTTTGGGGAGTTTTCTCCTTATTCCCGAGCCATTTGGAAGCAATCACGGCTTTGGTGGGGTAGAACGTGTCGCTCTTACTGAAGAGTGTAGTGCTTTTATCCAAAATAAAACCCCATTAAAGTTAAAAGATCCTGGTAGTTTTTCTATACCCTGCCATCTTGGACCGATTTTTATTGACAAGGCTTTATGTGATTTAGGTGCTTCTGTTTCTGTTATGCCATTATCTGTTTTTCAGAAACTGAACATGGGAGCACTTAAATGCACACAAATCACTCTACAGATGGCGGATCGTTCTATAAAATACCCTCTAGGTGTTTTAGAGGACGTTCCTGTTAGGGTTGGGAAATTCTATATCCCTGTTGATTTTGTGGTATTAGATATGGATGAGGATGCCCAGATTCCTATTATCTTGAGTAGGCCATTTTTGTGTACTGCTGGTGTTGTAATTGATGTCAAGTCTGGGTCTTTAACTCTTAGTGTTGGTGATGATAAAGTGATGTTTAAACTAACCAATGCTGTTAAGGCACCTATGCTTGAACAATCTTGTTGCAGGGATGAGGTTCTGGATGAAGTAGGTGTGGAGAAGGTTCCAATTCCACCTAAGGTTGCCTCACCATCTGGAGGCATTGTCAAGAACATTTGTAGGAGAAAGATACTTGATGAGGGTGGCACTCACTGCCACGCCCCTCCTATTTGAGAGAGGGCGGATTATGGTCGTGCGGGACCTTTATAAAACAGCGCTGTGCGAGAGGCAAATCGTATTTTTCTTTCCCTTTTTCCTTTTCTTTTTATTTTTCTTCTTTTTTTGAGCGAGAGTGAGGGTACTAACATTGTTTTTCCTCTTAGCATAGTCCTTATCACCTTTTGGCATTGAGGACACTGCCAAGTTCAGCTTGGGGGAGGAGCTCTGTTTGTATTCCCTATCTCTTAAACTGCTTTCTAGAATAATTTTACTGCTTTTGAAAAATACTGAAAAAATCAAAAAAATATGGTTCCCATGACTGGTTTAGTTGCCTCCCTGTGCCCCTTGCTGTGCTCTATTTGAAAATAATTTGACTTTGTTTTCTGGATAGCTGGGCATTTGTGATCTTGAGGCTATGATTTGATGTTTGATTGCTATGATTTCGAGCATTTTTGGATTATATTAGACCACTTTGTGCTGCATACCTGAATTGGTTAGACTGTGAGGCCTCTTTGTAGCCTATTGGATTCATATTATTATCCAGTCTATTCTTGTGTGTTAGTTCCTCTTTAGTGGATTGATCTTGACTTTGACTTCGTACTTGTCTGATTTTAGATGACTTGTAGCATTTGCTGTGATAGAGGCGTTCTTTTGTCTTATTTTTGAGCTTCAGAGTGAATTTTTGATATACTTTTATCCTCCTTATCCCCGCTGAGCCTAATGACTTGTTTCGTGTTACTTAAACCCCTATTATGAGCCCAAAGCCTTCACTTGATATTATTCCAAGCCTAGCTTGGGGGAGCTTTTGTATGGGTTGAGTTTGAGATTGGTTTGTTGGTTTAGTTTGGTTTTTGAGGAATTTAAAAGTGTATTTGTTGTGGTTTGAGAGTGAGAAAAAGAAAAGAAAAAGCAAGTTTAGAGTTGCGTGAATGAAGTTCAGAAAAATGAAAGAAAAATGAAATGAAAATTCAAAAGAATTCAAGTTCTTTCATTCACGTACGCTCATAAAGGAATTTTCGCTTCATTGCTAGAAAATTGGGTTTGTTATGAGCTTTTCATTGATTTATGAGAGTTGGGTTACTTTACTTGGTTTTATGGTGATTGTTGGGAGTTGTGAAGACCACCTTAGGCCTTGTTTGAATGATTTATGCTCCCCCTTTCTTGGTTTTTCCACCACATTACCCAAAAGTATCCCCTACCTCTCACCTAAGCCCCATTACAACCCTCTAAAGTCCTCTTGAGCTCGTGTCTGCAGTGTTCATTTGATTGATTTTAAGTCAGTTTGTCAAAGTTAAAGAGTACTTCTGCTAATTGAGTCGACTTGACTAGGATGAGCGTCATTGAACCTTCTTAAACACATGAGAGTGTGAGTGGGAAGGGTACTTATGGTCGGGTTGGTGAGTGTTTGGGCATATTCTTTGCCTGCCACAAAATAGAGAGGAGTGACACCCTTGTGAGAGCCTTTTCAGGACTTGTATGCTTTGTGGATGCTTGAATTTGATTAATTGCTTGGATGATTGGTGGTTGGATGGATTTGATTATCCAAACTTGAATTATGCCTGCTTGAACGATTCTTAGTCTTGAAAATGTTTTGAGCTTTGAATGAATTTTCATCTATGGGGTGAGGCAATCTATTCCATGTTCATGTTCTGTTTGCTTGAGGACAAGCAAAGGTTTAGCTTGGGGGAGTTTGATATCGCGTATTTATATAGAGTTTGCTCCCTTATTTACGAGCTAATTTGTGTGTCATTGAAGCTCTTGGGAGCTATTTTGTGCTAACTATCGTATATAGTTGTGGTTTCGTGTTTTAGTATTGAATTGTAGGTTTTGGGGAGTTTTCTCCTTATTCCCGAGCCATTTGGAAGCAACCACGGCTTTACGAGACGTTACGGGGCACGTAGGATGGCTCACGAGCTTTATGGGTAGTTTAGGAGGTCCCAAGACCCCTAAATGTGAAGATTAGAGAGCCAAGGAGTCAAAAAGGAAGTTTCCGTGCACTGATCGGGCAGAAATGGCCCGATCGGGCGAAGTATATATGATCGGGTATGAAAGTTGCGGACCCGATCGGGCAAGGTATGTCCGATCAGATCGGGCGAGCACGCATGTGCCCGGACCCGATCGGGCTGTCTCCACCCGACCCAATTGGGTCAATGGCTGCTACATCTCATCTTGGAGCTGCTGAGGAGGCAAGCTTGTTGGGCTCGTTTGTCGCCTGGCCCGGTCGGGTGGCTGCCCACCGCCCGATCGTGTGGGCCTGCAACTTCGCTTATTAGTACGCTGCTGCTACACTAAGGCCCAAAGCGCAAGTCTAATTAATTTTGTACTTCGGCCCGATCGGGTGGATGCCTCGGGCCCGATCGGGTCTGGCGCACCTATTCGCGGATTTCGGCTTTTTGTTTCCGTTTTTAGTTAACTTGAGGGGGTATTATAAATACCTTTTTCCTCATTATTGAGAAGGACATCTTTTATTCATCTCTTCACTGCTTTAGACTATTTTTATTTCTCATTGTTCTTAGTTTAATTCAAACACTTTAGATTAATTTAGAGGTGATCAAACCTATTTCGATTTCAATAAAAGTTCCTGCTTTCCGTCAATTGGTACTCTTTCTTACCCTAATCTCTTTTATTATTCTTGATTGCTTAGTTTATTTATTTAATCGTTCATGATGCAATTGTTAGGGCTTCATATTAGTTTTGTCGTTGTTAATTCGATTATGAGTGAGTAGTTCTCTTTCTAGGGTGTTAGATAGGAAAGCCATGTTTATACCATGATTGTGATTTAGATTTCTATCAATTTCTAGGGCTTGATTAGGGTGATTGTGATGTGGTTTGTTCTTATTGAGTAATTAATGTCCGTGTACGATTTCATTGGTTGCTTGTGGTTAATAGTTGTTTGCACAGATCCGTCTTACGACTAGAGGCCTAGGACACATGAGTAGTTCTGATTACGTTAGTGACCATGCGGCGTATGTTGAACTATGAGCGTTGATCTTAACCATAGCTCAACTCGTGCTCTAATCCCCCGACTCTTGACTTAGGTTTTGGTAGTAGTTGACCCTATTTGATTGGTATAAGCATGGTGGACCGACCTAATACCCTAGGTTTTTAGTCCATAGTCAATTCCTCGATTTAGTCCATTTTCCTTAGCTTACTCATTAGTTTAATTAATTCTTCCTTGATTTCGTCTGAAGTAGCTGAATTGGTTGAATATTAATTTAGAACTTCTGTCTCCCTGAGGATTCGACCCTGCTTCCATTGACTACCATAGTTAGAGGACTGTAGGTTTATTTTTGATTAGGTGGCACGACAAAACCCTATCAAATTTTGGCGCCGTTGCCGGGGAGACGGCTAGTTTTCTAAGTTTTTATTTGATTATTTGTGCTTGATGATGATGTTGTCGATGATGATGAAATTCAGGTGATTGCAAAAGAAGCCTATGAGGCTTGTGTTCCTTCATCTAGGGAACAATCCCCTGCCCCTATGGAAACATCACCACCAAAAATTGCATCCCCCAAACACAACAAGCCACAAAACTCACCAATTCCTCCTCCTTCCAAACAATCTGATTCTGCTGTTCCCATCACTGAGGAACATACTGCTGTTCCTGATCCTAAGGAACCTACTAACACAACCAATCCACAAAAACCCTCATCATCTTCATCTCCAAACCCCTCCATTGGTGCTACTTATACCTTTTCACATGCTCAAAGGTTGGATCATTTGTTTATTTTGGTTATGGATCAATCGGAGGCGATGATGGAATTTGCTCAAGAAGTCCAAGATGTGAATAAGATTGTGAAAGGGTTGTCGGAAAAGGTTGATAATGCTTTTATGGGTAAAGGTCTTGTCATGGAACAACTTAAGACGAAACTTATGGCGCTCCAAAAGGTGAACGACAACATGATGCTATTGGAGTCCATGATGTTCAAGCTTGTTTAAACCGTGGAACGCAACCACAAGGAAGTGATGGACAAATTAAATGATGTGGTGGAAGAAGTCGAACAGCCACCGTCTCCTAAATCCTAAACACTATTCTTAGTTTAAAACTCTCTTTTTTGTTAATTATGGGAGCAATGTTTTAATTTTCTTTCCTTCTTATGCATGCTACAATGGAACAGCATTAATTGGCTAATTTTAAGTTGAATCTTTTGCATGTATGCGTATTTTGAATGGCTAATATTCTTGGATTGCGGTTTTGAGAGTTGAATGCTTTATTTACTTATACTAACCAGCTTGTTTCTAACTAAGTTTGGTGGTGTGATGTGTTTTGATAGATAAAATTCATCTTTTTGAAATCACGGAATAATGTTTTTGAAGATGCCAAAGGGGGAAAGAGAAAGGCAAAGAGTAAAATTTTTCTAGCCTTGTTTCATGTTCCCTAGTTGAAAATCGTTTTTTCTCTTAAGTTAAAAATAAAATAAAAAGTCTTTAGAATTTAATTTAACTTAGTTGCATTACTTTGTTAAATAATTTAATATATCTTTTTTAAATTAAATATTATTATATTATATATGCCTTTTGTTGCCATCTTCTAAAACGGGGAAATTGTTGACCCTTGAAAATTAAGTAAAAGGGATACATGTTAACATAAAAGGGGTACGCGTGCTTTCATTAATGACATTTTTGTAAATCTTGACAATTTTGATGTTAACAACACAACTTTGATGTTAGAAGCATGCATACCCTTTAATTGTAATATGTACCCTTGTAAATCTTATATGCAATGATCTTGTCCACGCACAGTCTAGCCTTACTCAACACTAGATGAAAAGTGCGATGTAGCCTAGGCTGCTTTCCACCGTTCAAACTATCCGCTATTCGGGGCAGGCTCATCAAACAGCGCTTTTTAGCTTTCTTCAGGATTTGGCGGCAATTCCTCGAAGAGAAACCTCCTGACAAAGGTTGCTCGGGGCTGTTCACTTTCACTTGGTCGCTCGGCAGCCAATAGCAGTCTGTTCTTGCCTATCGATAGATAGCAAGTTGCTTTTAGAAATGAGACAGAAAAATGTCTTTATAGAAAAGGACCCTTTTTTTTTCAATCAGGACTGTTAGTTTTCAGTTTTCAGCAAGGTATAGATTTCTACCAGAAGCTGACTCTCCCTCTCTCTCTCTGTCTATATATATTGTTGACCCTTGAGTTTTAAAGATGGGTTAACAACAAAAGACATATTGAACATTGGAGGCCAACCATCCCGAAGAAGGAGAAGGTTGAGAACCAAGGATTCAGTTCGAAGACACTTACATCTGTCATCTGAAGAGGAGACAGCTGTGAGGGAACCCATGTGTGGATACAATAAAAGAGTCTGCACCCCAGTTCCCACATATGAATATGGTGTATCCAGTCGTTCTGGACCAGGATACATACAAAGAGGATGGCTAGAAGATGAATGAGACATAGAGATCATGTAAGAAGAAAACCCCAGCTTTTTCAGCAATGTCATACCTACTGAATACCTGGCAGACTCCAATTCGAGGTCTGCCAGCAGAAGAAATCAAGAGGCTGCAGCACAGCAGCGCCCACGGATAAGGCCGAGACACAATGCAAAGCTTGAAGAAGCCTTGTAAGGCGTAGAGGAGACCCTCACAAAAGGCATGTAAGCCAAAGATTAGGGCCAATCCCAGACGAGGAATCCGGCGAAAATGGGACCTCCTCAGACCTCAGAAGAATCATATCTAACAGAACCAGAATGAGGCCCTCTCCAGCTTCACCAACATATGAGATCAGATCTCCCTCCAAGTCTCCCTTCATACCCGTATCATCACAACCAGGGTGTCGAAGGAGAAACTCCCTTTAACTCCCAAGTTTGAAGGAGAGGGAGACCCCCAGGAATATGTAGCAGCTTTCGAAACCCACATGGAGCCTGGGAATTGCAACGAAGCTACATGGTGCAGACACTTCCCGGCCACTTTGGTTGGGATAGCTCAGACCTGGTTCAGAACTATCCCACAGGGCACTATAGCTAACTTTAATGAACTGAAGAAGAGATTCAAAGACCTTTTTGTCATTGGGAGCAGAAGGAGCAAGTCCACTCATGAGTTGCTGCTGCTGAAGCGGAACTCTAACGAGAGTCTGCGGGACTTTATCGGAAGATTCAACAAGGAGTTGGTGTACATCCCAGAACTGGAACAGAAGCTAGCTCTGCATGCTCTGAGGAATGCTCTGCCACACACTAGCAAATTCAGGGATGACCTAAAGTGGGTCACCATGAAAGAGCTAAGCGAAGCCTTAGCTCTGGCAGAAAAATACATTGCAATCGAGGACTCTAATAAAGCCTCAGCATCAGGAGAAGCTAAGTCTGCCAAGTCAGAGACCATACAGAATGATCAACCAATCCAGGGAGGCAGACTCAATTTCGGAGGCGGCAGACCCCATCAGTATAGAGGCAGAGAAAAGCAAAAGGAAGCAGAAAGAAAGGTAGACCGACGGAGGTCCCAGGAGAAGTACAACAGCTATAATAATCTCAGCCTACCCAGAGCTGAGATATTTCTGACTAACAAGGACAACAACAAGTGGCACAAGCCACCCCCCACAACAAAGAGGAGCCTGGGCCCAAACATGGCAGATTTCTGTGCTTTCCATGAGGCCCCAGGCCACAGCACCGAGAACTGCATCAGCCTGAAGAATGACCTTGAGGGCCTGATCAGAAGAGGATACTTCAGAGAGTACTTCATTTGGAATCAGGGAATCAAAGAGAGAGAGACACAGAACGAACGAAAGAAACAACAAAACAAACAGGCCGAGATCAGAGAGGGGAAGAAGAAAATAATTTACGTCATATTTGGCAGCTCGAACTCAATGGGAGGGGAGAGGGCCCATCTAAGACAGCTCACTCACCCTAACCTTTACTCTATCGACTTGGCAGAGCAGAGTCCAGACGTGCCAAACATGACGCTCACAGCTAAGACTACAAAGGCGTGAGTTTCCCACACTCTAACCCACTGGTAGTGACTCTGGAGATCTGTAACACAGACGTCCGAAGGATATTAGATGGCGGAAGCGCCGTAAACATTTTGTACAAGGAAACCTTCCAGAAGATGGAGCTGGTCAGGTCATTGCTGAAAGAGGGGGAACCCCCATTGTCGGGATCACCGGAAACTCTATCATCCTAGAGGGGAAAGTACATCTGGCTGTAACTGCAGAAGACCAGAGTGGGGTCACAAGAAGAGTGATGCATGAATTCTTGGTAGTAGACCTCCCGTCACCATACAATGCTCTGATGGGGAGAAAATTTCTGGAAGCAGTGCAAGGCATCCCCTTCACCCATCACCATACCATACTTTTCCTTATCCAATCTGGTGAGGTGGGCAGGCTAAGAGGAGACCAGAAGGCAGCCAGGTCTTGCAACCTGACTGCCCTGAAAAAAAACGAAAGACCTCCTCCCTCTAACCACTCTGGGTCCAGGAGGAAGAGGAGAAAAGAAAAGAAGGAAGATAAGAAAGTCCAGTCTGAAGAGGCCAAGAAGGACAAGGCTGAAGAAGCCTAAAAGAAAGAAAAGAACGAAAAGGCTGAAGAAGCCGAGAAGAAACAGAAAGCAACAGCGTCACCAACTGTCAACGAGGCTGATGCCCGGCCAGAAACTGGCCACGAGAACAGAAAGCCCGAGCCCGAGGAAGAAACCGAAGAGGTTCTCATAGGGCCAGAAGAGGGCAGAGTAGTGAGGATAGGCATGGATCTGGACCCAGAAACCAGAGTAAACTTGATCAGTCTGCTGAAGGAGAATGCAGACGTATTTGCCTTCTCAGCAGCTGAGATGCCGGGGGTAAATCCAGCCACCATCAACCACAAGCTGAATACTGTTGCAGGACACAGACCTGTGAAGCAGAAGATAAGGAACTACTCAGCTGAGATAAACAAGGCCATTGAGGAAGAAGAACAGAAATTGCTAGTAGCAGGTTTCATTGAACCCTTTTAATACCTAGAATGGATGGCTAACGTGGTCATGGTGAAAAAGGCAAACGGAAGCTGGAGGATGTGTGTGGACTTCACAAACCTCAACAAGGCATGCCCAAAAGACTGCTATCTGTTACGAAAATCGATCAGCTGTTAGACTCCACCAGTGGCCACGCTCTGCTCAGCTTCATGGACCTTGCAGAAAAAGAAAAAACAGCAAGAGAACGCAGGGGCCACTTATCAGAGGCTGATGGACCAGGTTTTCGCAGGGCAGAGGGGAAGGAATCTAGAGGTGTACATTGACGACGTCATCACTAAGAGAAAAACAGAGGCAGAACACATGCCAGACCTCAAGGATACCTTTGCCAACCTCCGAAAGCACAACATGAAACTTAATCGAAAGAAATGCGTGTTCGGGGTGCGGTTAGGGAAATTCCTAGGCTACCTGGTCAGCGAGAGAGGGATCGATGCGAATCCCGATAAGGTGCACGCATCTATGGGCCTGCCAGAGCCAAAGAGTATCAGAGATATACAGAGGTTGACATGCAAAATGTCAGCTCTGTCCAGGTTCATAGTACATTCATCAGAGAAAGCCCTCCCATTCTTCAAGTATCTGAAATGAAACAAGGAGTTCAAGTGGGAGGGAGAGCAAAAAGAAGCATTTAAGAGATGGAAAACACATTTGTCCGGTCTGCCAACTCTGGCCGGACCAAAGACAGGATATACACTCTATTTATACATTCCAGTCACAACAATAACTGTGAGTGCAATGTTGAAAGAGGAGGATAAGAAGCAACAACCGATATACTTCGTGAGCCACACGCTCACCGGCACAGAAACACAATACCCCCTGATTGAAAGGGCAGCATACGCCGTAGTGCTAGCCACCAGAAAGTTAAGGCCGTATTTTGATGCACATCCTGTCATAGTGCTGACAAATATGCCCCTAGAGAAAGCTACGGAGAAAGTCGACAAGTCGGGGAGGATCATGAACTGGGCATTGGAGTTGACAGGCTTTGGAATCAAATTTGGCCCACGCACTGCCATCAAAGCACAGGCTCTGGTAGATTTTCTAACAGAATGCTCTTACCAGGAAACCATTGCATAACCCAAAACATGGGAGGTCTTAACGGATGGATCTGCAACCATCAATGGCTCAGGGTGGGGGTGGTCATCAGATTCCACAGTGGAAAATCATCGAGTACGCTCTGAAGTTCTTGTTCTCTACAACCAACAATGAGTCCGATTACGAAGCCGCCATTGCTGGGTTACAGCTCTGCCAGACCTTAGAAGCCAAACACGTCCACTTGAAGATTGACTCTCAATTGGAAACCAATTAAGTCAAGGGGGAGTATGAGGCTAAGGAGCCCACCATGCAGAGCTATCTGGCCAGAATGAGGGCCTTAATTGCAAAATTTGAAAGCTTTAAGATATAGCAAGTTCCAAGAGCGCACAATGCCCAAGTCGATGCACTATCAAAGATAGGAAGCATCAGCCTGCAGGAGTTAAACAAGCCTGTTCTGGTGGAGGTCAAACCCACTAGCCTAATATGCGAGGATGCAGAGCATGTTCTTGAAGTGGGTGACAAGCTAGAATGGATTAAAGAAATCGTGATGTACAAGCAGAACGGGACACTACCTCAGAGCAAAATGAAAGCCAGGAAGTTGAAGCTGACAGCCTGTAAATACTGCCTGATTGGGGAAGAGCTATATAGGAAGTCTTTCTCTCTGCCCCTACTCAAATGTGTAGGGCAGAGAGATGCAGACTACATACTGAGAGAGATTTATGAAGGACTCTGTGGACATCACATTCGACCTAGAGCCCTGGCCCGTAAAGCTCTCAGAGTAGGATACTATTGGCCTACAATGAAGGCAGATTCAGAGGCTCTAGGGAAAAAGTGTGACAGCTTCCAGAGGTTCGCCCCAGACATCAAGATGCCCGCCAATGATCTCATCCCTATCTATAATCCTATCCCTTTGCTTAATGGGGAGTTGATATCTTGGGACCCATCACAACAGCACAATACCAGAAGAGATGGCTCGTCGAGGGGGTGGACTACTTCACTAAGTGGATAGAAGCTGAAGCCCTATCCACCATCAAAGAGGCAGCAATCAGAAAGTTCCTTTGGCAGAGCATCATCACGAGGTACGAGATCCCAAAAACTTTTGTGTTTGACCACGGATGACAGTTCGACAACATGCCACTCTCAGGATGGCTGGGACAGTTTGGGATCAAGTACGCATTATCTTCAGTCTGCAACCCTTAGTGTAATGGCCAGGCTGAAGTAGCCAATAAGCAGATATTGATAGGGCTGTAGAAGAAGCTGGAAGAACAAAAGAGCAAATGGCTGGAAGAGCTGCCCAACACTCTGTGGTCCATCAGAACCACTGTCAAGGAGTCAACTGGGCAGACTCCTTTTCACCTTGGGTACGACTCAAAGGCTGTCATACCGGTTGAGATTGGGTCTGAGAGTCTGAGGATCAGCCTATTTGAGCCAGACATGAATGATGAAGCTCTCAAAATTAACCTGGATCTGCTGGATAAGCTCATAAACGAAGCTAGATTCAGAATGGAGGCTTACAAGACCAAAATCAGCAGATACTACAACCGCAGAGTGAGGGCCAAACCTCTAGAAGTGGTGGATCTGGTACTCAGGAACGCAACAGCTATACAGAAGGATTAAATTTACAGGAAGCTATCTGCCAAATGGGAAGGGCCCTATCAGGTCAGTGAAGAGCTCTTCCCCGGGACTTACAGATTGAAAAGAATAGATGGGAGTGAGATGAGAAGAAATTGAAATGCCCGAAATTGAAGAAATACTTTGTGTAAATTAGATTGTACCAAACAAGTTCATGAATGAAATGCCTTTGAGCCACCCTTTTGAGCTACACACTTCTCATATTGCATAAAACCCCCATCCCCCTTCAGACTAATCACCACACCAAAAATAATATCTGCTGACAGACTAGGAGGGAGAAAAACCCCCCAGTCTGACAGAGTGGGACAAGGTATGAGCCAGAACAGAGGCTGAAGAGGCCCACTAAGCACAGAGGCTGTGTACACCAAAAGGGAGCCGATCGTAAGATAAAACACTCATAAGAGCCCTAGGGCCAACAGAGTGAATTGGTTGTCGGCTCGGCTTAGCGATGTCAAAGACTTCTATCCCCAAGCTCTGCAGGGCCAAAGGCCCAAAAAAGCAGCGAGGATAAGTTAAAGGCGCCTAAGGTCTATGGGAATAGCGGAGTTCAAAAAAGAACCAAGTGCATCCCAAAAGAAGGGCGCTGGCAGAAGGCGAAAATGGGCAGAACCTTTAAAAGCCTAAAAGCCATCGCGACCTAGGGCGTCAAAATACCTTTGGATCGCTTCGCACCGATGTCCACGACAATAGGTGGAGCAGAGCAAATAAATAAAGGGCTCCTAAGGTCAAAAGCTAACATCCCTGAAAGCGCACATAGAAAGTGACCGACCATGTACCCTATCTGATCCAATCTGCCTAATCTTGCCGAAGCAAAATATACAGACTGTGAAAGAAAGGAGGGTGCACGGTAAGAAGCAGAAAATATGCCCCACCGGAGCCGAAGACAGATACGGCACGGATTACATATCTTGTATGGCACTCTGCCAACTCAAGGCAGAGTGAAAAATACCTGGTATTAGACACTTAACAAAATATCGGAGATACTATCGGAGACAAAGAGAATAACATTTATCAACAGATTCTACCACGAAGAAGCCAGAATGAAAATACTTAAAGATGTTGCTAGTTGATATTAAATTCTGCATTGCAAGTCAAGATACAAAAATTGTAAGCAGACAAGTTCTAATTAAAAGGCAGAGACTTGCATTTCTCAAAAAATATAGTTTTATAAAAAGGTTCTGGACATAAGCCAAAATAAAAACGACAGATCTATTATAAAGGAAGGCGTCTACCTAAACAAAAGAGGGAGCAAATACATACGAGAAACTATTATTTGACTATTTAATTAAAAATATAACAAGAAGTCAATTAGGGACATCATTGGAGGGCAAAAACGGGGGACTGCAGTCAGTTCAGCACAGGCTCCCAGCTCATCCACCTCAGCAGCTCAGACATGAGTCACAAGAAGACTGAGGCGACGCGTGAGATAGCCGTCCGAGTTCCTATTGATCACGAATAGAGCTGCCATCCCCAGCACAGCTCCCATCAACTTGTTTCTCAAAGCTCCCCCTCCTCTACAGGCAAAGAGTAGAGAAGCTCCAGGTCTCTGAGCTCCTAGGTAGCTGGCGGGTCCATATACACACCTTTGTCGTACGCCTCCTCGAAGGCATCCCAGTCAAAAGTGGGCTAAAGATGCCAGAGAACTCGGCAAAAGGCATGCTTGCGGTCATCCTAGTATCTCTTCCATTCCTGCTGCCCTGGCAGCCTCCTCAGAATGCAGTTGAGCCTCCCTGTCAGCTAAGACTTTGGAGAACTCAGCCTTTAGCGCAGACTCCCTAGCCTTTAGAGCCTCGGCAGCCTCCTGCTTCACCTCGGCAACCTTGGCCAAAAGAGTATGCTCCGCTGCTGAGCAGCCATCATGATCAGCCTGCAGAGCAGAGAACTGGCCCTTAAGCTACCCCAGCTCCTTCATCACGCTCTGCAGCTTGGCCTCAGCAATGGAGGCCCGGGCAGAAACCTCCTTGAGTTTAGAGGAGAGCCTTGTGTTGTACGCCGCAACAGCTTCTGATTCCTTCAACATCCCCTGCTGATGGGAGTTAGAGGTCTTCAAAGCTTCACGCTCGAAGTTCTATCAGCTTTGATAGACGCAGCCCACTACTTTGTTGACTCCAGCTGATCCTTAAGTTGCTGGAGTTCTGGGATATCAGCCGTCTACCTGCCCAAACCAAGGACATGGCAGAACTCTCCAATGAAGGCCCTGGCCCGTGCATCCTACATAAAACAGGATGGGTTCAGAAGTGTAATAAAGCAATTGGAAGGGAGACCATTATGAGAATTCAAAAACAGAGAAGATAAGTTATCATGGGTACATCATGAACGGTGTAGTCAGGTGAGAAGCGGCTGGCAAGCAGTTTCAACCACTCACTAGGATTAGATAAGCGCACCGGCGACGGTTCTGAACCTTCACCACCATGCTGTGCACCCATCGATCCCCCCTACAGAGAGCCTGAACCAAGAGAAAGGTCAGTGATATCTACAGAAGGGAAAGAGCCGGAACTAAGACCCAACAACGGAAAAAAGTTCAGAGACTACACCTGTGGTCCTCTGCTCCACCTCGACATCGATGACCATTGCAGGGTCATCAGGAGGGCGAGCTTTCTTTTTCGGGGGCTCCTCCTCGCTGCTCTGCCCCTCGGTTGGCCTCTTCTGTGAGTGAGAAGAGGCAGAGGAACATGTACTGACTCTGAAACCGGCTCCAGCACCTCTTCTTCAAAAGTCTTTGACTGGCCTGCGGTCTTGGGGGGAGTCAGAGAAGCCCTAATAGCCTGAGCCCGTTTATGTCTAACCTCGCGCTAGAAAAAGACAGCAGAGGGATATATGTTACTGTAAATCCAAGTATGGCGGAAGGGCAAAGAAAGATTAAGAAAGAAGAAGATAGTACTTACGAGGCGATCTATCTGCTCAGGGCTCAGAGCGACAGCCTGTTCTTCAAATCCCCTTGGGAGAGGAGCAGACCTCCTAGCAGGAGGAGTAGGCTTCCAGAGAGGAGGAGAAACCAAAGTCTCTATAGCCTGAGACGGGATAGGGACCGGCTGCTCCACCCTCTCATGCTGCAAAGACTCCAACACCTCTTTCATTTGAGGCACTTCCTGCTCTGCAGGATCTGGCACAGGTTTCAGCAGAAAAGTCAGCTACAATGCAATCAAGAAGAAATGAGGAACAAAAATAAGAAACAGACAACAAAAACCTGGGACAGCCTGACCCTCCACCATGGGCTGGGGATCTTCAGTCTGAACACCAAAAGGGGGATCTGAGCCTCCTCAGTTGGAGTCCTTTCATGCGCATGTGATAGGTTTTAGTCGTGTCACCTAATCAAAAATAAACCTACGGACCTCTAACTAGGTAGTCAGTGGAAGCAGGGTCGAATCCACAGGGAGACAGAGATTCTAAATCAAAATTCAACCAATTCAGCTACTCCAGATGAAATCAGGAAGGAATTAATTAAACTAAGGAATAGACTACGGAAGACTGAATAAATCGAGGATTAAACTATGGAATAAAAGTCTAGGGTATTAGGTCGGTCCACCATGCTTATACCAATCAAATAGGGTCAACTACTATTAAAACCTAAGTCAAGATTCGGGGGATTAGAGCCTATGTTGAGCTATGGTTAAGACTCAACGCTCATAGTTCAACATACGCCGCATGTTCACTAACGTAATCAGAACTACTGATGTGTCCTAGGCCTCTAGTCGTAGGACGGATCTGTGCAAACAACTATTAACCACAAGCAATCAATGAAATTGTACACTGACATTAATTACTCAATAAGAACAAACCACATCACAATCACCCTAATCAAGCCCTAGAAATTGATAGAAATCTAAATCACAATCATGTTATAAACATGGCTTTCCTATCTAACACCCTAGAAAGAGAACTACTCACTCATAATCTAATTGGCAACAACAAAACTAATATGAAACCATAAGAATTGCATCATGAACAATTGAATAATTAAACTAAGCAATCAAAGTAATTAAAGAGATAAAGAGTAGAGAAGAATACCAATTGACGGAAAGCAGGAACTTTTATTGAAATCGAAATAGGTTTGATCACCTCTAAATTAATCTAAAGTGTTTGAATTAAACTAAAAGCAATGAAGAATAAAACTAGTCTAAAACCTAATGAAAGATGAATAAAAGATGAGTGAAAGATAATGAGGAAAAAGGTATTTATAATACCCCCTCAAGTCTAATTAAAACGGAAAGCAAAAGACGAAATTCGCGACAAATGACCCCAGACCCGATCGGGCCCGAGCACAGTACCCGATCGGGTCAAATACCAAAAGCTCCCCTTTTGCTTCTCGTGGTCCACGCAGCAGCAGCGCGCTATGCAGACGAAGATTAAGGTCCGCCCGATCGGGCCTTGGGCAGCCACCCGATCGGGCCTGGGAGCATTACAGCCCAGCACAAGCGCCTCGCAAGCAGCAACAATATAAGACCTAGCAGCACCTGGCCCGATCGGGTCGTGCACACTATGCCCGATCGGGTCTGGTGCATTGATGCTCGCCCGATGTGATCGGGCGTGTCCGTAACTTCTATACCCGATCAGTGTATTTTCGCCCGATCGGGCCATTTTCGCCCGATCAGTGTACGGAGACCTCCTTTTTGACTCTTTGGCTCTTTAATCTTCATGTTTAGGGGTCTTGGGACCTCCTAAACTACCCATAAAGCTCGTGAGCCATCCTACGTGCCTCATAACATCTCGTAAAGCCGTGGTTGCTTCCAAATGGCTCGGGAATAAGGAGAAAACTCCATAAAACCTGCAACTCAATACTACAACACGAAACCACAACTGCATACGAAAGTTAGCACAAAATAGCTCCCAAGAGCTCCAATGACGCACAAATTAGCTTGTAAATAAGGGAGAAAACTCTATATAAATACGTGATATCAAACTCCCCCAAGCTAAACCTTTGCTTGTCCTCAAGCAAACAGCACATGAACATGGAATAGATTACCTCACCCCAAAGATAGAAACAAATCAAAGCTCAAAACATTTTCAAGACTAAGAATCGTTCAAGCAGGCATAATTCAAGTTTGGCTAATCAAATCCATCCAACCACCAATCATTCAAGCAATTTATCAAATTCAAGCATCCACAAAGCATACAAGTCCTGAAAAGGCACTCACAAGGGTGTCACTCCTCTCAATTTTGTGGCAGGCAAAGAATGTGCCCGAACACTCACCAACCCGACCATAAGTACCCTTCCCACTCACACTCTCATGTGTTTAAGAAGGTTCAATGACGCTCATCCTAGTCAAGTCGACTCAATTAGCAGAAATACTCTTTAACTTTGACAAACTGACTCGAAATCAATCAAATGAACAATGCAGACATAAGCTCAAGAGGACTTTATAGGGTTTTAATGGGGCTTAGGCGAGAGGTAGGGGATACTTTTGGGTAATGTGGTGGAAAAACCAAGAAAGGGGGAGCATAAATCATTCAAACAAGGCCTAAGATGGCCTACACAACTCCCAACAATCACCATAAAACCATGTAAAGTAACCCAACTCTCATAAATCAATGAAAAGCTCATAACAAACCCAATTTTCTAGCAATGGAGCGAATATTCTTTTATGAACGTACGTGAATGAAAGAACTAGAATTCTTTTGAATTTTCACTTCATTTTTCTTTCATTTTTCTGAATTTCATTCACGCAACTCTAAACTTGCTTTCTTTCTTTTCTCTTTCTCACTCTCAAACCACAGCAAATACATTTTTAAATTCCTCAAAAACCAAACTAAACCAACAAACCAATCTCAAACTCAACCCATACAAAAGCTCCCCCAAGCTAGGCTTGGAATAATATCAAGTGAAGGCTTTTGGCTCATAATAGGGGTTTAAGTAACACGAAACAAGTCATTAGGCTCAGCGGGGCTAAGGAGGATAAAAGTATATCAAAAACTCACTCTGAAGCTCAAGAATAAGACAAAAGAACGCCTCTATCACAGCACATGCTACAAGTCATCTAAAATCAGACAAGTACGAAGTCAAAGTCAAGATCAATCCACTAAAGAGGAACTAACACACAAGAATAGACTGGATAATAATATGAATCCAATAGGCTACAAAGAGGCCTCACAGTCTAACCAATTCAGGTATGCAGCACAAAGTGGTCTAATATAATCCAGAAATGCTCGAAATCATAGCAATCAAACATCAAATCATAGCCTCAAGATCACAAATGCCCAGCTATCCAGAAAACAAAGTCAGAACACTTTCAAATAGAGCACAACAAGGGGCACAGGGAGGCAACTAAACCAGTCATGGGAACCATATTTTTTTCATTTTTTCAGTATTTTCCGAAAGCAGTAAAACTATTCTAGAAAGCAGTAAAAGAGATAGGGAATACAAACAGAACTCCTCCCCCAAGCTAAACTTGGCAGTGTCCTCAATGCCAAAAGGTGATAAGGACTATGCTAAGAGGAAAAACAATGTTAGTACCCTCACTCTCGCTCACAAAAGGAAGAAAAATAAAAAGAAAAGAAAAAGGGAAAGAAAAGAAAATACGAGTTGCCTACCGCACAACGCTGGTTTATAAAGGTCCCGCACGACCATAATCCTCCCTCTCTCAAATAGGAGGGGCGTGGCAGTGAGTGCCACCCTCATCAAACATCTTTCTCCTCCAATTGTTCTTGACAATGCCTCCAGACGGTGAGGCAACCTTAGGTGGAATTTGAACCTTCTCCACCCCTACTTCATCTAAAACCTTATCCCTGCAAAAAGATTGTTCAAGCATAGGAGCCTTAACAGCATTGGTTAGTTTAAAAATCACTTTATCATCACCAACACTCAGAGTTAAAGACCCAGACTTGACATCAATGACAGCACCAGCAGTACACAAAAACGGCCTACCCAAGATAATAGGAATCTGGGCATCCTCATCCATATATAACACCACAAAATCAACAGGGATATAGAATTTCCCTACCCTAACAGGAACGTCCTCTAAAACACCTAGAGGGTATTTTATAGAACGATCCGCCATCTGTAAAGTGATTTGTGTGCATTTAAGGGCTCCCATGTTCAGTTTCTTATAAACAGACAATGGCATAACAGAAACAGAAGCACCTAAATCACACAAAGCCTTATCAATAAAAATAGGTCCAAGATGGCAGGGTATAGAAAAACTACCAGGATCTTTTAACTTTGGTGGGGTTTTATTTTGAATAAAAGCACTACACTCTTCAGTGAGAGCGACACGTTCTACCCCACCAAAGTCTCTTTTCTTAGTAATCATGTCTTTCAGAAATTTGGCATAAACAGGCACTTGGGTAATTAAGTCTGTGAATGGAATCGTTACCTCAAGGTTCTTGACCATAGACAAGAACTTACCAAACTGCTGATCGACCTTGGACTGTTGCATCCTGTGAGGAAAAGGTAGCCTTGGTGTAAAAGGCGTTTCAGAAACCTTCTCCTTTTTCTTCCCTGTCTGTTCAGCTTCTGCAGACAAATCGACTTCAGACGTCGAATTCTTTCTTTTTCCTTCCTCTACCACCCTCTTCTTCCCTGCAGTCGGGGTAACCTCATCAATGGGCACTGGAGGGGCATCATATGAAATGCCACTACGAAGAGTGATGGCATTCACATGTTCTCTCTGAACTGGTTGCCCTGGCAATTGTCCCTGCTGCCTCTGTGCATTAGATTCTGCCAACTGAGCAACTTGAGCCTCTAGAAGTTGGATGTGCTTCTCTTGAGCCCTCCTTGTTTCCTCATTTGCCTTTTGCATAGACAATATCAGTTTCATCAGTTCAGAATTGCTAGGCTCTTGTGGGTTGTTTTGTGGAGGTGGGGTGTGGAAATTTTGTGGAGTTTGGAAGTTATTGGGATGATGGAAGTTTTGTGGTGGTGGTCTTTGGAAATTTTGTGGGGTTTGATGGTATGAAGGTTTACGGTAGTTTTGTGGAGGTGGAGGTTGATGGTTTTGTGGGTTTTGGTAGTTATGTGAAGGGGGGAGGGTTTGTGGTCTTTGTTGGAAGGCATTGGCCTGCTCCATCTGAAATTGACTGAACTGACAGTCATGCCCAAAGTGACCCTGAACACCACATACCTCGCAGTAAGATGAGGTACTGGGTGCTACTGCAGACATAGCATTGATACTCATGGGTGGAGGTGTCGGACTAGAAGACTTCATTAGCTGCTGAGTTAGTTGCGCCATCTGAGATGTAAGCAATGAAATAGTGTCAACTTCAAGTACCTTCTTAGTCAAACTCCTAGATGATGTATGGTCATTGGCTGCAAGATTTGATATGAATTCATAACCCTCATCAACTGCCTTGTCTAAAAACACTCCTCCTGCAAACGAATCAACAATACACTTCGTCTGAGGCTGCAGACCATTGTAGAATGTCTGCGTCAAGAACCATTTGTCCATATTATGGTGTGGACACTCTCTCTGTAAATCTCTAAACCTAGCCCACGCTTTCCTTAATGTTTCATCAGGCTCTTGGAAAAACGTGGCTAGTTTATTTCTGATTTCTGCTGTTTTAGTAGGTGGGTAATACTCTCTCAGAAATGCAGCAGAAATCTCACTCCACTCGGTTTCTTTCACATCATTCAACCATTTTTGGGCTCTATCTCTCAGTGAAAACTCGAACAACATGACTTTGAGTTGATCTGGAGTGACGCCGGCATGTTTAACGGTTCGACAAAGTTGTTGAAACCGTTGCAGATGATTTGCCGGATCTTCAGTAAGATGCCCACCAAACTGATTTTGCTGGACCATGCTGATGAGTCCAGGCTTGATTTCGAAATTTGTTGCGGCAATGGTGGGCATAGTAGGTCCAGTGGAGAGACCATCCGGGTTGGGGACCCCATATGACTTTAGTGATTTTGACATAACTGAATTCAAGGTGTCTGTTCCAGAGGTGTTCAGCTGAACAGACTGCTTTTCTTTCTGCTTTATCTTTCGGATCCGCCTGATTGTCCTAGTAAGATCGGGGTCCGCTGGAATTGGGGAACCGTTTCTTTGGGACCTGGGCATACAAAAGAAACAAAAAGCAGCAGTAAAACGTACCTCGATTGAAACAATGAAGTTCCAATGAGGTACAGAGAAGTAGACCAAATAATTAAATAAAAACTTAGAGAACTAGCCGTCTCCCCGGCAACGGCGCCAAAATTTGATAGGATTTAGTCGTGTCACCTAATCAAAAATAAACCTAAGTCCTCTAACAATAGTAGTCAAGGGAAGTAGGGTCGAATCCACAGAGAGACGGAGTTCTAAGTTAATATTCAGCTAAAAAGCTACTTCAGACAAAAATCAGATAGAAATCAGCTGAACTAATAATTAACTACTAGAAAGCAATATAAAGATCGGAATTTAACTATGAATTAAAGGTCTAGGGAATTAGTTCGGTCCACCATGCTTATACCAATCAAAGGATCAAACAACTATCAGAACCTAGGTCGAGAATCGATAGATTAGAACACGTGTCAAGCTATGGTTAAGTCTCAACGTCCATAATTCAACATATGCAGCATGTTCACAAACATAATCAGAATTACTGGTGTGTACTAGGCCTCTAAAAGTAAGACGGATCTGTGCAAACGATTATTA
This sequence comes from Patellifolia procumbens, assembly GCA_947645195.1. NCBI lineage: Eukaryota > Viridiplantae > Streptophyta > Magnoliopsida > Caryophyllales > Amaranthaceae > Patellifolia > Patellifolia procumbens. Next base: position 128,411 of record CANSGD010000601.1, read on the forward strand.
ACCTCAAGTAATCAAAGAAACTGCGCAATAACGTTAATTACTCAATAAGAACAAATCACCCCATAACCTATCTCATCAAACCCTAGAAACTAATAGCAATTCAAATAATCATGGTATAAACATGGCTTCCCTCTCTAAATCCCTAGAAATTGAACTACTCACTCATAATTGAGTCAACGATAAACAATCTAATATGAAACCCTAATAATTGCATCATGAATGAATAAATAATTAAGCTAAGCAATTAAGAATAATAAAAGAGATTAAAGTAGAGAAGAATACCAATTGACAGAAAGCAATAACTTTTGTTGAAATCGAATCCGAGGTTCAATCACCTTTAATCTAATCTAAAGTGTTTAAACTCAATAAAACTAAGCTAAGAACTATGGAATTAAAACTAGAGAAAAAGATGTCTCTAAAAATATGAGGAATAGCTATTTATAATAGCCCCAAAATCTAATTAAAAAATGAATAGAAAAAGATAGAATTTCGGGAAAAAGAGCAGTCCGTGCTCCAGGCCCGATCGGGTCAATTCCCGCCCGATCGGGTGGCTAAACTGCAATTCTGCATCAACTTGCGAAGGCCGTATCTCTCAAAATAGAAGTCTGATTGGGGCGTGTGACCTATCATTGGAAAGCTCTTGAAGTCTAGAATCCAACCCAATTGGAATTTCTTGATTATCAATTTTATATCAAAAGTTATAATGAAAATAGTGAAGGTGTGTCAGTTTTGGCACTTCTTTCACTAATTCTTTGCTTCATTCCAACTCAAAATTGTCCCAAACGGATGCATTGTGATCCTTGTGCAAGCTACCTTCATCTTCAATGATTAATATGCTACATCCTTGGTACTCATGATCACTTTGTATCAAAATATCCTGAAAATCATCGAAACACACAAAACGGGGAGTAGTAGAGCACAACTTATGTAATTCATGTCATTATGCACCTAAATGCTCAAAAAGGAGTTCTAAATGCATCTAAAAACTATATATAAATGTGATACATCAAACTCCCCCAAGCTAAACCTTTGCTTGTCCTCAAGCAAATAAAACATGAACATGGAATAAATTGCCTCACCCCAAAGATAAAAACAATCAAAGCTCAAAATGTTTTCAAGACTAAGAATCGTTCAAGCAGGCAAAATTCAAGTTCGGCTAATCAAATCCATCCAACCACCAATCATCCAAGCAATTTATCAAATTCAAGCATCCACAAGGCATACAAGTCCTGAAAAGGCTTCTCACAAGGGTGTCACTCCTCTCTACTTTGTGGCAGGCAAAGAATATGCTCGAACACTCACCAACCCGACCATAAATACCCTTCCCACTCACACTCTCATGTGTTTAAGAAGGTTCAATGACGCTCATCCTAGTCAAGTCGACTCAATTAGCAGACATACTCTTTAACTTTGACAAACTGACTCGAAATCAATCAAATGAACACTGCAGACACGAGCTCAAGAGGACTTTAGAGGGTTGTAATGGGGCTTAGGTAAAAGGTAGGGAATACTTTTGGGCAATGTGGTGGAAAAACCAAGAAAGGGGGAGCATGAATCATTCAAACAAGGCCTAAGATGGCCTACACAACTCCCAATAACACTATAAAACCACGTAAAGTAACCCAACTCTCATAAATCAATGAACAACTCATAACAAACCCAATTTTCAAGCAATGAAGCGAATATTTCTTTAAGAACGTACGTGAATGAAAGAACTTCGAATTCTTTTGAACTTTTATTTCATTTTTCTGAACTTCATTCACGCAACTCCAAAATTGCTTTTTCTTTTCTTTTTCTCACCCTCAAGCCACAACAAATACACTTTTAAATTCCTCAACAACCAAACTAAACCAAGAAACCAATCTCAACTCAACCCATACAAAAGCTCCCCCAAGCTAGGCTTGGAATAATATCAAGTGAAGGCTTTGGGCTCATAATAGGGGTTTAAGTAACACGAAACAAGTCATTAGGCTCAGCGGGGCTAAGGAGGATAAAAGTATATCAAAAATTCACTCTGAAGCTCAAGAGTAAGACAAAAGAACGCCTCTATCACAGCAAATGCTACAAGTCATCGAAAATCAGACAAGTACGAAGTCAAAGTCAAGATCAATCCACTAAAGAGGAACTAACACACAAGAATAGACTGGATAATAATATAAATCCAATAGGCTACAAAGAGGCCTCACAGTCTAACCAATTCAGGTATGCAGCACAAAGTGGCGTAATATAATCAAACTTTGCTCGAAATCATAGCAATCAAACATCAAATCATAGCCTCAAGATCACAAATGCCCAGCTATCCAGAAAACAAAGTCAGAACACTTTCAAATAGAGCACAACAAGGGGCACAGGGAGGCAACTAAACCAGTCATGGAACCATATTTTTTTGTTTTTGATTTTTTCAGAATTTTTCGAAAGCAGTAAATCTATCCTAGAAAGCAGTAAAAGAGATAGGGAATACAAACAGAACTCTTCCCCCAAGCTGAACTTGGCAGTGTCCTCAATGCCAAAAGGTGATAAGGATTATGCTAAGAGGAAAAACAATGTTAGTACCCTCACTCTTGCTCACAAAAAGGAAGAAAAATAAAAAGAAAAGGAAAAGGGAAAGAAAAATACGAGTTGCCTCTCGCACAGCGCTGGTTTATAAAGGTCCCGCACGACCATAATCCTCCATCTCATTGGAAGAGTCCAATGCCTTGAGTAACTTATCAAATGCGCCTGCAAACATGTCATTGAGCACTAGATATGGCTTGATGACAAGCGCATCTATCTTCACATAAATAATATAAGAGAAAATAACTGATTTGTGAAAATAAGTAAAATCAAAATAAAAGGGAGAAAAGAAGGACAATGAACAACTTCCCTTTGGTGACGTAGGCTGTGAGGATCTCAAGGAGAGAATAGGAGCAACCGCAACTGTGAGAAAATATGGGGCATGGCGAATAGGTAGAGAAGGGACAAGATCAAGTCTATGTGAAGATGGAATATAGGGACAGGGAATAATAGGCTCAACCGTGACGGTTTTACTTACAATTTCACCATCCTCAATAATGGGCTCGTCAACACAAGGGCTCTCAACCAATAGTTCCTCTTCTATCAAAACATTCATTACATCCACACTCCCCTCAGTCTGATCATGCTTTTCAATATCAGGAGTCAGAGTCTTATCATTCACCTCTAATATGGCATTCTCGACACAATCATCATCACAATCATTATCATCATAAATCGCCCGTTGACCATCAAGTTGCATAGCAAGCGATTTTTCATAATTTGAGACATGTGTGATGTAACACATCAAGTCTTGATTAGATTTTTCAATTCGTTGTGTGAGGTAACACATCAAGTCTTGATTAGATTTTTCAATTCGTTCACCACAAGACTCAATCATCTGCTTAGGTAAATCTAGACTCTCTGAAGATTCAGATTGTGAATAATTATGGACTCCATGTGGGTCAGAATAAGTATAATCAGTTGCATAGGACTCGTTAGGGAAATGGTTAATATCATGGGAATTCATGCACAAATTATTTGGATATTGACAATAAGAATATGCATCAGACACATAACTATTGTAATACCCATTATCAAAATTATATTGCTCTTGTAAATTAGAATACCCATTATTATAGTCTTGCCCCTGATAATTGGAGTATCCATTATTATTGTCATAATGCCCTTGAAAATTAGGGTAACCTTCCCCATACGAATTATAAGCCGGCCACTCCATATAAACTCATGAGTAAGAGAGAGAGAAAGAAAGAATTTACAAAAATAAGAAAAATAAAAGAAAATAAATAAATAAAATAAAAAAACAAAACAAAAAAAACATACCTCAATTAGAACAATGAAGTTCCAATGAGGCACAGAGAAGTAGACCAAATAACCAAACAAAAACTTAGAAAACTAGCCGTCTCCCCGGCAACGGCGCCAAAATTTGATAGGTTTTAGTCGTGTCACCTAATCAAAAATAAACCTACGGACCTCTAACTAGGTAGTCAGTGGAAGCAGGGTCAAATCCACAGGGAGACAGAGTTTCTAAATCAAAATTCAACCAATTCAGCTACTCCAGATGAAATCAGGAAGAAATTAATTAAACTAAGGAATAGACTACGGAAGACTGAATAAATCGAGGATTAAACTATGGAATAAAAGTCTAGGGTATTAGGTCGGTCCACCATGCTTATACCAATCAAATAGGGTCAACTACTATTAAAACCTAAGTCAAGATTCGGGGGATTAGAGCCTATGTTGAGCTATGGTTAAGACTCAACGCTCATAGTTCAACATACGCCGCATGTTCACTAACGTAATCAGAACTACTGATGTGTCCTAGGCCTCTAGTCGTAGGACGGATCTGTGCAAACAACTATTAACCACAAGCAATCAATGAAATTGTACACTGACATTAATTACTCAATAAGAACAAACCACATCACAATCACCCTAATCAAGCCCTAGAAATTGATAGAAATCTAAATCACAATCATGGTATAAACATGGCTTTCCTATCTAACACCCTAGAAAGAGAACTACTCACTCATAATCGAATTGGCAACAACAAAACTAATATGAAACCATAAGAATTGCATCATGAACAATTGAATAATTAAACTAAGCAATCAAAGTAATTAAAGAGTAGAGAAGAGTACCAATTGACGGAAAGCAGGAACTTTTATTGAAATCGAAATAGGTTTGATCACCTCTAAATTAATCTAAAGTGTTTGAATTAAACTAAAAGCAATGAAGAATAAAACTAGTCTAAAACCTAATGAAAGATGAATAAACGATGAGTGAAAGATAATGAGGAAAAAGGTATTTATAATACCCCCTCAAGTCTAATTAAAACGGAAAGCAAAAGACGAAATTCGCGACAAATGACCTCAGACCCGATCGGGCCCGAGCACAGTACCCGATCGGGTCAAATACCAAAAGCTCCCCTTTTGCTTCTCGTGGTCCACGCAGCAGCACCGCGCTATGCAGACGAAGATTAAGGTCCGCCCGATCGGGCCTTGGGCAGCCACCCGATTGGGCCTGGGAGCATTACAGCCCAGCACAAGCGCCTCGCAAGCAGCAACAATATAAGACCTAGCAGCACCTGGCCCGATCGGGTCGTGCACACTATGCCCGATCGGGTCTGGTGCATTGATGCTCGCCCGATGCGATCGGGCGTGACTCGCCCGATCGGGTCCGCAACTTCTATACCCGATCAGTGTATTTTCGCCCGATCGGGCCATTTCCGCCCGATTAGTGTACGGAGACCTCCTTTTTGACTCTTTGGCTCTTTAATCTTCATGTTTAGGGGTCTTGGGACCTCCTAAACTACCCATAAAGCTCGTGAGCCATCCTACGTGCCTCATAACATCTCGTAAAGCCGTGGTTGCTTCCAAATGGCTCGGGAATAAGGAGAAAACTCCATAAAACCTGCAATTCAATACTACAACACGAAACCACAACTGCATACGAAAGTTAGCACAAAATAGCTCCCAAGAGATCCAATGACGCACAAATTAGCTTGTAAATAAGGGAGAAAACTCTATATAAATACGTGATATCAGCATGCAGATCTGAAACAGATTAAACCAAAATAGAAGTCAGAAAGCTAAAATAACCTTCAAAGAATACCCACGGTCAAAGAGGTCTGCCAGAGAAATGTTACCTGTCTGCGCAACCTCCCTCTCAGGGGTAGATGGAAGGATCCGCTGAAGAGGTTGAACCACCAGGGGGACCTTGACCCCAACAGATCCTAATATCCCTCATCAACATTCGCTTCGTCACTGGCACCAGGACCCTCAGACGGCTGGAGACGATCATCATCAGAGACATTAATCTCTGTGATGGTAGCCGACGGGCCTCCCGCCGCCCGGACAGTCCCAGAGTGCTTGTCCATCAACTCCGGGCGGGGAACCCGGAAACAAATGTGGTCTCTAGGAGTGTTGGAAATCTCTCTGATGAAGTCTGGAACCACATATGACCCGGGACTCAGCACCGAGCGGTACCTACGGCAACCTGGAGACTCACTCAAACCCAGCTCATAAGGGAGAGCAAAGCCCAAAGTCTCTGCAAGATAAAGCAATACAAAGTTAGTGTCAGAACAAGAGGTCTGCAGAGTAGACCAACACATGATAGAGGGGCAGAGCAAGACATGAAGCTCAACACCCACCCATTATGAGACGAAGGACTCTCCTTTTGCATGGAGCTGAAGAGATCAGGAATGATGAGTGCCAGATGGCACAGCAGAAGGGAAAAGTGAATATTCCATGTTGCAGAACAAAAAAGAAAAGAAAGACTGGAACGAGAAAGAAAAGAAAAGCTTTCCGTCGTGTAATCTGAGGATAGTTTTCCTATCCTCAAAAAGGAGTTCTTACACATCAGATTTCGATGTGGCAGCCAATACTTGGGAAGCGAGGCCTTCCCGTCAACGACACCTTTCTCTGCGGTTCGGAAGTAGTAATAAGCCACCCGTTCGTCGCAATTCAAGGAGTCAGGTTCCAACTGCTTTAGGAAAAGAGGTTTCACGGGCCGCAGAGGGGCCTTAAACTGATACGGATGCCCCGCCTGCATCGGCAACCGTACAAAAACAAAATTTTCTCTCCAGTCCTTCAGAGTGGTGTCAACTGGAAAGACCGTCCAAAATTGTGCACGGATTGCCCCCGAAAAATAGCCAAATTGCCCACCCTGCCTCTTGAAATCGAATAGGCAACGAAAGAGCTTCATGGTTAGAGGGAAGTCCAAGGCCTCGTAGACCTAGATGAATCCCAGAACCTTCTTTAGAGACCGGGGATTCACTTGGCAGAGCGTCATCCTGTATTCATATAGTACCTTCTCCAAAAACTAGTGAATCGGGAACCTCAGCGCTAACTCTAACTGCTTCATATAGACAACAATATACCCCTTAGGCACATCTGCCAGACTCTGAGATGCCGCCGGAGTCACCACCCAAGAACCACAGAAGGGCTTGATTTACGTGGCGAGCTCGATATAATAAGCTACATGGCTCTTAGACAGAGTCACAACCGCTTTCTTGCTGAGGTACGATTTGTTCTTGCTCACATAGAGGGCAGTAAGCCGCATCTCATCCTGGATGTACTCCAACTTTATAGGAAGTTGGGGAGTTTTGAATACATAATCCTCCGGGAATCTGTTGGTGTCAGGACCCAAGTCTTCCGTCCGCAGCCCATCCCAAGGGCTGAAAATCTCTCATTCTTCTAGTACCATCTCATCTTTATAATGAGGGAGGTCCAACTTCATAAATGGAGACTGAGAGTCATCCAAGAGAGCATCGTCTGAGTCAGACCCGGAAGACGCCCTCGAAGAAGAGGGCATAGCCTTCGCCTTTCCTGTAGAGGGCCCAGCTTTAGAAGAAGACATTCTACAACACAGAAGAGGAGAAGGAAAAACACATCAGGCAAGATAATCTAACACAAAATAGTTTGGCACCTCTAACTTGTAGACAGAGCTACCAGACTGGGGGGCAAGGATATATATGGTACATAAGAGGACCAGAGATAGCCAAGAAAAGGACAATGTCATGTGCAAGAAGACAAGAAATATGATATTTTCTTGCAAATTATACAACAACCACACAACAACAAAATAAGGCAAACCTCACAAAAGGCAACCTAGCAGAATGAATAAAGGAGGTATTAAGGAAAACAATAGAAATACATAAGATTAGGGCATAATAGGACAAGCAAAGCCCAATCTAGTTAGCACCCAACAAAATTAGGGTTAGTACAACTAAAGTGAGCAATCAAGTCAGAGCTCAGCCGAAAAGGCAGAGCAGAGCCAAGCCTAGAGCAGCAGAACGAAAATGAAGCACACCAACATGCAAAAACAACTATATGAATAATGGGATGACACCAAGACAACACCCACAACATCAACAACAAAAGAAAGCAAACCCTAATCCCTAGGGAACGACAAGAGAAATCACACATAAAGAGGGAAAAAGAGAAATATCCATCCATAATGATGCTACCATGCCAGACCACCAAGGAAAGCAGGAAAAAAGGGAGTAAAAGTGAGTTCTTGAGAAAAATACCTGTTCATGAATGGAGATAGCTGAAAGACGAAGAGTCAAGTACTGAAGAAACTAGCGGAAAAGTGCAACAACCTCGAAACCAAGACTAAAAACTTGAGAGTCTTAAAGAAACTAGTGAAAATCGTACGAAGAATTGCTAGGGAAAGACGAGTTCGCAAGGAAAAGCAAGGGCTACAAACAACAGGGAATTCGAAGAGAATGAGAATGGAAAAAGTTTTAGAAATGGTGAAATCCGCCTATAAATAGGCCAGCTACACCCCATCAACAATAATTGCTCATCATTACACTCCTTAGGAACCCCAAAAGACACATTAAATTCAAACACAATTAATGACTCTTGCTTAACATATCACCAAAATGAGCGGGAAAAACAGAGGCACTCTGAAAAAGAGATAGAAAATCAGCAGAGGAGCAATCCACGCATCTGTGAAGAGTAAAAAGCCAGAATAGAATTATTATACCTAGTGCATTACTATTAACAAGCACTAGGTCCGAGGGGCAAATTGTATGGGGTCTTCCCAGCATATCACCACGTTATGCCAGATTACATCAGAGCGCCCAGAGCAAGGCAGACCTCACTAGGCAGACCCTCTAGGCCAGAGCTCTAGATAGTAAATGAAGAGAGGCTCTATTACTTTGGCCCACTTCCAAATGAAGCCCAATTACTTTGCTAGATGAGTCATAAGCCCATGTCTCTTATAAATACTCATGCCCATGCATGAGTGAGGTACGTACTATCATAAACACTCACAAAATACTTGCACTTGGTACTTATTTCTCTCAACTAGAGACCTTGTATTCATCTTTGGCTGACTTAGGCATCGGAGGGGCGTTCCTCGAAAACAACCCTCGAGGTCCACCTTGTTTTGCAGGTAAACACCACCACGAAGGAAGTTTGGAGGCCACGTTTTCCACCAAGTACCCACCACCATACATAGTAGCTGTCATAGACAGAAACAAGTATTAGTAATATTTGGACTTATATTACTCCAACTCTAAGAAGAGTAAGGATTGTAAACATCATTTTCTTGAATTAAAACCATAAAAGATTGACAACATTTGTTCCAGTTATTGCTATTTTCCTTTTAGATGTCAACTTTCTCCTCTTACAATGGTCTAACTTTGCGGCTTTCTTTGACATGATCATCCAAATCAATTATCTATTAATTTCTCCATCTAACCTAGAAAAATTTTATACACTTGATCGGGCATGTAGTTTAGATGATATGTTATTATTTGGTTATCAATTGTATTTTATTAAAAAGGTAGATGAGATAGGAGTTAGTGCAGTATTATTTTATTTTGGAATTTGAGAGAGTAGTGAGTCATGGTTGAAATTAAAATAATAAACTAGTAGTACGCGATGTGCAAAAATTGAAGTGTATAGAACTTTGTGGGACGGATGAAAAAGGAATGTATATAGAGCTTTCTAGGACGGAGGGAATAGGTTTATAATGAGAACAACATACCGTTCCATGGGGTTCATTTTGTAAAGACAATGTCTTTCTAAGAGAGTCATGGGTCATACTCTATAATTTTTTAATAGATGCATCCTATTACCTATCGCAGTATTCACATATCAACTTTAAAAATATTTAATTTCCCTTATGTAAAGATGAATTAAATGATTCTAAATACCAACTAGTATTAGGCCCTGGTAATGCCCTATAATTCTGTATGTTACAATTTAGTTGTTGGTAAAAATAACTAATACTAAATGGGTAAAAAAGGTTTTTGAAAGGTCTTTTATGATATGGGTTTCAAAGTTAAGTACAATCTAACTCTCGAATTCCATTAATATATGAATATTAATTTTGCTGTGTCAAAATTATTTTTTTTGATGAAAAAAGTAATAATAATATGTGGAGGGATGATTGGAGTTCTTTATTTCATACTTGAGGTTGTGGGTTCAAATCTTCATATGACAATTTTTAAATATATGAGAATAACGTAGATCGAAAGTGATTGAAAGAGGCATAGAAAAACGTGACGAATTGAGTATTCAAATTTGATAGAGATTAAATTGGAACAATTGACCTTTTATTTCCTTAAACTCTGCATAACTCTTGCCTATAACTTTTTAATATATTTATATAGATGAGTTAATCTCAATGTTTATTTTTAAAATATAATTTTGAAAATATTTTTTAAAAGTATATAATAAGATATATAAATAGTCAAGATTTTGTATTAACAAATGCGTCAAGTCAATATGATACATTCATTAAGAAACAATGAAGTACTTAACAATAGAGTTTAATATGTGGTGTTTTACAAAATTTTAGCACGTTAATTACAACAAGGCTGTCTTGAAGATTTTAGGGTCTCAGTTCTAACATGAATATTGGATCTTTATTTTATTGAAAAGAAAGATGGACATTTGGAGTACCAAACATCAAAAGTTGAAAATTTAATGAAAAATCTTTAAGAATTTTTATTAAGGTGGCAAAATTAGGGAGATTTCCTTAAATATGAAGTAAAAAACCTATTTTTGGAGTCCTTATATTTTTGGGGCCCTTTATTGTTGCGCTCCTTGCATACCCTCGTCAACCTTGAATTAAGTAGCTTGTCTAGTAACTAGTAAGAGACACTTCCTACTTTTAATAAGAATTAGGCAACAGCCCAAGCCCAATATACAAAATGAACAAATCGTATCTCTGAAAATAGTGACTAACTTAATCCATTTCGTGACCTATTTAATCCATTAAAATTTACAATGCTTAATTCATTCAATGACTAGTTTAATTCATTCGGTAAGTGCCAATTTTTATTGTAAATTGTTGTAGTTCAAGATTAAAAGTGAAATAAAGAAAGGAGAAGACAAAGAGACAACTAGGTTGGTGCGAAGGTCCCAAAATAGTGTTGGGTTACGGTTAAATGGAAAGGGCTTGTTGATAGAATGTGGTATTAAGGCTCTGCTCTTTTGGACTGGATTAATTGAAAAACATTTCAGTTCAATTTAGTCCAGTTCATTCAGCTCTATTAATTTCAGTTCAGTTCAGTTCAGTTGAGTCCATTTCATTCAGCTCTATTAATTTCAGTTCAGTTCAGAACATTTCAGTTCAGTTCAAAACATTTCAGTTCAACCCTTCTTCTATTGTCTCATAATTACGGTTCAATTCAGTTCAGAACTTCAGTTCAATTCAATTCAGTTCAGAACATTTCATTTAAGTTCAGAATATTTCATTTCAGTTTAGAACATTTCAGTTTAGTTCAGTTCAAAAGAACAGAGCGTAAATTAATCTAACCTTAAATTAAAATTAGACCGCCTGTTTTGATAATTTGTGGAATCATAGCAAATTTTTTTTAATTTCTTCGAGAAGACACCGTTTGAAAGCTGGTGACTAATAGGAGTAATGGGATCGATTTTCCATTAGAAATTAATCAAAAGTTGAAAACCCATTAGAAGTCCTAGTCATTCCAGCTTGCCAACTTAAATACAATCCAAAAACTACCTAACCCAGCAAAAGAAACCCACTTTGTCTTGATCATACGCATCCCTAGCCAAAATAGCACATTCCATTACGTAATTCCATGGCTCAAATCATTATCAGTTTGTGATCCTGAGCTAATTTCCCTTGAAACACACACTTTTCCTACTCAAAAACCTCAAGTTTGCATCCAAAACTTCGCCTACCATACACTTACACACAACATCATACAATTGATTAACTAACCGAAAACATGTCAATACCAATACCACAAAGATCAATATCATATTTTATACCAACCTTCCTAGTTTTATCACTTTTATGTGTGTTTATAGCTCCAATATATGGATTTGAATCAAGGAAGCTTGATGAAACAGGATTGCCAGAATCATCAGACCCAACTATTAAGTGTGGAGGTTGTTCACCTTGTGGTCACCCTTCATGCTATTCAAGTCCACCACCACCACCACCTCCACCACCGCCTAAAAAACGGCCGAGCGCTCCTTACTGTCCGCCACCACCTTCGTCGGCCGGCTTCGTCTACATCACTGCACCCCCGGGTGATCTATACCCTATTGATCATAACTATTCAGGTTCGTCCAGGAATTTGGTAGCTGCTATGAGGAGTTTTCTTGGATTTGGATTGGTATTCTTACTAGTGTTGTGTTCATAAAAGAAAGTTAATAGAAGCTTTTTAAACCAAAGGCCCGTTAACTTGTCATATTTCGGCTGTTGTCTCTGTTATATATATATATATGTGCGCGTGATGTATACTTGTAAGAAAGAACAAGTTCTAGAAATTTATGCATATTTTGATGATGTAGAAAATAATATTTCTGTGATCGTTGTTGACTTGTACACTCAATCAGAGACTGTTATTTCTGTTTGGAACATACATAGCTTAAACACAGACTGAAGACAGATGATACTAGTACTTCATCAGAGCTTCACAAATTAGACTGTCTTCCTTGACTACCAGGATTACATGTACTCTCGTGTTAATGTTTTAAATTAATCAGTACTTGCTTTCTATATTTTTCCTTCTATAATGTTATTTTGATTTCTACCAATTTTTAAATTGACAAGGCATCATACAGGGGAAAGGTAAAAATACGTCCTCTCTTTCATATTGGCTTTATTGTTTTTTTTTTTATTAAAAGATACAAGGAAAGTTTAGAAAACTTTTTTCTCAAGCGTAAACCCTAAAGTATCTAAAGTAACTAAATAATGAAAATATAGACATTGAGTTATTGTGATTAGTTGTTGTGAGATTGTGTAATTCTCCCTAAGGAGAGCAATACCATTAATGAATACTTCCTCCGTTTTTTTTACTTGCATCATTTCCTACTTTTGAAAGTTGCAAATTACTTGCATCATTTCCTTTTATGGCAATACTTTCCCTCTACATCTCCTTAATCACATGGGTCTCCCTTTTCCCTTCTCTCTATCTCTCTCCTCTCCTTAATCCTTGTGCCCAACCTCAATGATGCAAGTATAAAAAAACGGAGGAAGTATATATATAGGAGTTTACAACCCTAATATCATTATTTACAATTACACAAATATTATCAATTAATATCTATACAAAAGATATGGCAGAATATTTAGCATATTCTCTATTACACCCCCGCAGTCATAGCGGGAGGAGGTCAGACGCTAAGACTGGATCTGAAGTCCAAGAAGAGCTGCCGAGGGAGACCTTTGGTGAAGATATCTGCGCACTGGTAACGGGAAGTAACATGAAGCACACGTATGTGCCCTAGGGAGACCTTCTCACGAACGAAGTGAATATCCAACTCTACATGCTTGGTTCGTTGATGTTGAACCGGGTTGCGAGATAGGTAGACAATAGAGACATTGTTACAATAGACAAGAGTAGCCTTCTGAAGAGGGCAATGAAGCTCCATGAGAAGATTACGGAGCCAACAGGTCTCAGCAACTACATTGGCGACGCCTCTATATTCGGCCTCTACACTAGAACGGGATAAGGTAGCCTGGCGTTTGGACGACCAGGTAAGAAGATTGTCACCTAGAAACACACAGTAACCTGAAGTAGAGCGTCTGGTGTCTGGACAATTAGCCCAGTCGGCGTCAGTATAGGTGATCAGTTGTGTCGGTGCAGAGGGAAATAAGTGTAGACTATGATCAGAGGTAAGTTTGATGTATATGGGAGAATATTTGGCATATTCTCTATTAGTTGTGAAGCTAATCCCCAATCTTTGCAAGGTAATTAACCACTCGGTTGGCTTCTCTATAAACGTGAACGAGAGACACCTTGCGGAAAGAACATGGAAGTTGGAAAATATCATCAATGAGCGTTTGTATATTCCAGGGGAATGATATTGATAATGACGAGATTATTTCTGTCGATAATAGGATCACCCGCTCCACCTGAAAAGAAAAAAGGGTAAAAAACAGAGTTATATGGATGATAGCCAGGTGATGGGTAATGGATGGAATCAGGGTGAAACTTTTTCAGCCATCACCCGTTTACCCGCTCCATCACCCATTTCTTACATTTTCTTAATAATTTGTCATTATTTACATTAGTAGCGTACATTTCCTTGTAAACATTATTTGACATGTTTTTATAAACTTAACTTATCGTATTTTAACATGAAATTTAAGGTATAAATAATCATTTTTGCAAGTTTGAATAATTAGTTTTTGTTAAATTCTCTTAAATGGATGATCACCCGAGTGATTTATGGTGGAATACTGGTATGGTGATAGGCTTTTTGGGTGACAGATGCATGGATAGGATTTGATGTAAACGCGTGATGTCTCACTCGACGTAAATCCCATCCATTGCCATCCCTAGAGAGATCTCGCCCTCGGCCCGAAGGGCAACCTAAGTCTTGCTATCAGAATAGTCCAACCTAGGCAAGGAAACAAGAAAGTTTATCGAGCTGAAAACGATCAAACTAATGGTTATTTTAGGGTAATAGATTCTAACTTTGTGTTAGGTTTGCTAACAGGTTGAGCAAGGACAACGCTTCTTCAGCAATTGAGAAAGTAGCTGTTACAAGTCTCGGAAGAAAGCCTTGACTACCTAATGACGTTTGGAGAAAAACGTCGACCTATCTAAACGCCCCATGACGACCCTTTGGTCATAAAGATGAAAATAACCAAGTCAAGACTAAAGTGACTCCTGATTGCAATGATTCCTCCATAAATATCATTACACTAGATAACTAGAATGCCTCAAAAATTTGAAGTATGACTTGAGAGATGTGTTGTCAGCCATTCATCATCCTCTGGCAGGCTTCAGGTAGATTTTGGTTCATCCAATTAGGATGGTAAATGATAGGCTAAAGTCGTATCACCTATTCAAAGATAATTCCTACAGTCCTCTAACTATGGTAGTCAATGGAAGCAGGGTCGAATCCGCAGGGAGACAGAGTTTCTATATTAATATTCAATCAACTAACTACTTCGGATGAAATCAGGGGAGATTAACTGAACTAATGATTAAACTAAGGAAGACAAGAATTAAACTGAGGATTTAACTATGGAATAAAAGCCTAGGGTATTAGGTCGGTCCACCATGCTTACACCAATCAAATAGGGTCAACTACTATCAAAACCTAAGTCAAGAGTCGAGGGATTAGAGCATGTGTTGACCTTTGGTTAAGACTCAACGCTCATAGTTCAACATACGCCGCATGTTCACTAACGTAATCAGAACTACTGATGTGTCCTAGGCCTCTAATCGTAAGACGAATCTGTGCAAACAACTATTAACCACAAGCAATCGATGAAATTGGCCACTAACATCAATCACTAATAAAGAACAAACCACACCACAATTACTCTAATCAAGCCCTAGGAATCAATAGGAATCTAAATAACAATCATGGTATAAACATGGCTTCCCTATCTAACACCCTAGAAAGAGAACTACTCAGACATGATTGAATTGACAATAACAAAACTAATTGGAAACCCTAAGAATTGCATCATGAACTAATTGGATAATCAACAATTAAACTAGATCAATTGAGAGATAATAATAAAGCAAAAAGAAAGATGATTACCAAATTGACGGAAAGCGGTAACTTTAATTGAATTGAATTAACGTTCGATCTCTTCTACAATGGAAAACTATGAAGAACTAGCCTTAAGAGCTCTCTAAATATTCAATATAATAAAAGATCCCAATAAAAAATAACCTAAAAAGTATTTATAGTTTCTAGGAAAGCAATAAGATAGAGTGGAAAAAGACGCAAAATCGCGTCCTTCGTGTCGTCCACCCGATCGGGCAAAGGGCCGCCCGATCGGGCGTGTGAACAGTCTTTCAACAGCACAAAATTTGTATGCACCCGATGCAATCGGGCAATGTTCACCCGATCGGGGCCACAACACCAGCACCCGATCGGGCAAGGCCTCCCGATGCCATCGGATGAGTGTCTTCTTCAGCTCCCTAGAAATACAGCAAAATCACTAAGTAAAAGGCCGCCCGATCGGGTGGAAATTTTGAACTTTTGGCCTAAGAAGATCGAACCCGATCGGGCAGTGGTTGCCCGACCCGATCGGGCGAAGCTTATCTTCATCTTGTTTCATACTTGGCTTCAGACGCCAAGTATTTTGACAATTCTTGTTTCACAAGGGGGCTCGAACACCGTCTCGAGACCGCCTATATGCCTCATAACCTTTCGCTATAGTGTGGTGATCAAAACTTGAAGTAAATAGGGAGTTTTTCCCTAAAAACCTGCAAAACGATATGGAACACACAAACAACAACTATATCGAAATAATTAGCATAAATAGCTCCTAAGAGCGTCAATATCGCGCAATTTAGCTTGTAAAGAAAGGGAAAATCTCTATAAGAAATCAATATATCAAATTCCCCCAAGCTAAACCTTTGCTTGTCCTCAAGCAAATAGAACATGATCATGGAGTAGATTGCCTCACCCCCATAGATAAAATAATCCAAGCTCAAAAATATTTTCAAGACTAAGAATCGTTCAAGCAGGCATAATTCAAGTTCGGTAAATCAAATTCATCCAACCACCAATCATTCAAGCAATTCATCAAGTTCAAGTGACTACAAGGCATACAAATCCTGAAAAGGTGCTCACAAAGGGTGTCACTCCTCTCAATTTTGTGACAGGCAAAGAATGTGCCCGAACACTCACCAACCCGACCATAAATGCCCTTCCCACTCACACTCTCATGTGTTTAAAAAGGTAGAATGACGCTCATCCTAGTCAAGTCGACTCAATTGGTAAAAAACTCTTTAATTTTGACAAACTGACTTAAAAATCAATACAATTAACAATGCAAACACACGCTCAAGAGGACTTTGTAGGGTTGTAATGGGGCTTAGGTAAGAGGTAGGGGTTAACTTTAGGAAATGTGGTGGAAAAGACAAGGATGGGGGAGCAATTCCTTTCAACCAAGGCCTAAGAGGCCTAAACGACTCCCAACAATACCAAATCCGCAAGAAAACTCCCAACTCGAATAAATCAATGTAAGTTCACAACATACCCAACTTCCAAGCAATATAGCACAAGTATTTTCTTTCTTTGCAAACATACGTAAATGAAGGACTTTTGATTATTTTTGAATTTTTTTTTCTCTTTCTTTCAATTTTTTTCCGCCAAGCATGCACGCAACTCTAACTTTGCTTTTTCTTTTCTTTTTCTCAAACTCAAACCTCATCAAAATTCTTTTAATTCCCCAAGACCTAACCAAACTAAGAAATCAATTTCAAACTCAACCCACAAATGCTCCCCCAAGCTAGGCTTGGGCATAACATCGAAATATAATGGCCAAGGGCTTATAATGAGGGTTTAGTAACACAAAATAGATTATTAGGCTCAGCGGGGCTAAGGGGGTAAAAGTATATCAGAAAATGCACTCTAGGGCTCAAGAATTAGACAAAAAAGCGCAGTTGAATTATTACAAGTCATCGAATATCAAATAAGTACGAAGTCAAAATCAAGATCGATTCACCAAAGAGGAACTAACACACAGAAAAAGACTGGATAATGCAATGAATCCAATAGACTTACAAAGAGGCCTCATAGTCTAACCAATTCAGGTATGCAGCACAAAGTAGTATAGTATAGTAAGAAATCGCTCGAAATCAAAGTAGTCGAACATCAAATCAAAGCCTCAAAATCACAAATGCCCAGCTATCAAGAAACAAAGTCAAATCATTTTCAATAAAAGCACAACAAGGGGCACAGGGAGGCAATCAAACCAGTCATGATCAATCATTTTTTTTTTTTACATTTTTCATTTTTTTCCAAAGCTGTAAACTATTCTATCAAAGCTTTAAACTACACTAGAAAGCAGTAAACTATACTAGAAAGCAGTAAAGAGAATACTTACAGTGAGAGATCCTCCCCCAAGCTGAACGAGGCAATGTCCTCATTGCAACGAGGGAGAGGAGAGAATAAGGGCATCAGCCGCCCATATCATCATCTGTGGGGGCACCAAAGAAACCACCACTAGAAGTACCACCACCATCTGTAGGATCACTTGAAAAACCACCCATACCTCCACCAAAACCACTAGTACCTGTATTAAAACCGCCACCTAAACCACTAGGCCCTAGACCAAAGTCTCCTAAGGAGACGGATTGCCGTGCAGGCTCCTCCTCCTCATCCTCTACCATGTCATCAGCCGGACCGGCAGGCTGGCCATAACTCGGGTTCCAATGGTACCACGAGGGGTGTTGAGCAGTCTGCTCAACAATGCCGCGCCTACAGTAGTCATCATAGAGAGGATAGAGGGCGAAGTGCTGATCTTTGGCCAAGGTATCCACCCGTCTCCCCATCTCATCAACACGGGTGTAGAGTTGGTCAATGCAAGTGCCATATCCTGCTAGGGTGGCTGTGTTCGCGTTGACCATCTCTTCCATCCATCCCATCCCCATCTCCATGCGACCTAGGGTCTACATCATAGCAGTGAAATCAAAAGTGTGCGGGGGAGGGGGAGGATGGGGAGGAGCAGAAGTGGAGGCGCCCTCGTCTAAGATCGGCCTATGACGTATATGGTATGAACGACGAGGGGGCTTGGGGTTAGGGACAATGAGGTCAACTCCCTCTATAGGGAGTAAATAGTTCTCCTGACGAGGCCGCAAGAGGGCTCTAGGGTCGGGCAGGGTGATGGACTTTTTGGATTTAATCATCCACTGAAATCTCTGGTCAGGCAAGCGGTTTAGGACTTTGAGGGTGTTGAGGTATGTAAGGTCGATGAGGGTAGGGCCGAGGACGGGGTACGCTGGGTCTCATCAAAGCCGGTAATTAGCCGGCAAACAAAGTAATCAACCCCCCGTTTACTAGCCCCCTTAGAGGTCCAAGTACCGTCATCCCTAGGCTTGGGAGCGAGTTCGAGATACGCTCGAACTGGATAGCTACGTGGTGGGCTAAATTATACTGAAATGATTCCCTAGAACCCTTGGAGATGTAGCTACCTATGGCGACTAACTCGGCCCCCCGGACCAAGTGACCCTCATAACGCCCTAAAAGTGTCTGAGCCATGAACCTTAGCCAGATGCTAATGATTGGGTGATGAAAGTTCGCCCAATGACAATGCTGGATGTCAAAAGGCACGATGTCTCCTATGAGCATGAAGTAAATATGGGCCATTTTGAAATTTTTCGGTGGGTAATAGTCGCCCCGTACTTGTAACCTAAGAACCCCCGCAAAGTCCCGAAGGGTGAGTGAGTGTTCTTGGTTCAATAGTCTGTAATGGACGTGGGTAACTGGACAGGCCCTAGGCTTAGTCAGACTAAATCTACTAAAAAATTCATAGACCAATGGGGCATAGGCATTAACATGCACATTATATAATGATTCCATACTCAAAATTTTCATATATTCCTTGAAATCCTCAGTCAAACCCATTTTAGATAAAAGTTCAAGATCTAGAAAACGAGTAGGGAGTACCTCACGTTTTTTGAATCGAAGGAACTTTTCGCGGTGCTCATCATCCCGGAAAATGATTTCCGGGTATTGGGGGTCTCGTGGGACTTGTGGTGGTGGTAGTGGTGGAGGAGTAGCTTCCCTCCTAGATCGGGAGCTTTCACCTCGAATAAGTCTTATAAACTTGCTTGCCATGGTGATTTTTAACCCTTTGAACCCTTTTCTAACACAAAAGATGGAGTTCGGGTGAGTGGTGAAGAGAAAGGAGAAAGGAGGATGATTTTTGTGAGTGGAAATTGGTGAGATGGAGGATGAAAAGAGAAAAGGAAGAAGTTTTATGGAGTTTGGAGGAGAAAGGATGAAGATTTGAGGGAGAAAGATGGAGTTTTAATGGAGGTTGGGGTTTGGGTTTGAGAGGTTGAAGATGAGTGACGAGAGAGAGATAGAGTTGAATGTAAAAGATAAGAAGTGAAGGGTGAGAAAAGGAGAGGGCGAAATTTAATCCGTTGTGTCTGTAGGTCCGCCCGATCGGGCACCCGTCGCCCGATCCCATCGGGCAGAGGGTTTTTCTGTGCTCGGTGTTTTTGCTGTCCACCCGATGGGGCAAATGATCGGGCAATGTATTTATGATGGGGTGCCAGGGTTGCGCACCCGATCGGGCGAAGGTCGCCCGATGCCATCGGGTGAAAGTCCTTTTTGACAATTTTGACTTTTGACTTCTGAGCGCCACCCGATCGGGCAAGCTATCGGGCACGGATTTTCCATCGTGTGCCAGGGTCGCGCACCCGATCGGGCACACATTGCCTGATGCGGTCGGGTGCTCGTCTATTTCTGCCTCTGTACCATTTTATGCCCGCCCGATCGGGCAGGGGTCACCCTGAACAGTAGCTCGCCTTTTTGCAAATCTGGGGCAAGCATAGCTCAAGAATCTTCTCAAATAGCATGTCTGCACATCAAAACACACAAGATCTAGGAACACATTAGTACCCTCACGCTCTCCCACATGCTACAAACTACGAAACAAAGGAAAAGGAAAACTAACTAAAGGATACGGGTTGCCTCCCGTAAAGCGCTGGTTTATGAAGGTCCCGCACGACCATATTACCTCTCCAGTTAGATGAATTAAGTAGGGAGGAATCAAAGCGAATCTCCTCCACACAGCCAACAAAAGCACCCTCATGGTACAGCTTCAGACGCTGTCCATTTGCCTTAAACTTCTCACCTTTTTGGTTGACAACCTCGATGGCACCATGTGCCTTTACTTCTGTCACCTCGAATGGTCCAGACCATCGAGATTTGAGCTTTCCAGGAAATAGTCTCAACCTGGAATTGAACAATAAGACCTTGTCGCCAACCTTGAACTCTCTTTTGCCTATCATCTTATCATGCAACTTCTTTGTTTGCTCTTTGTAGAGCCTGTGATTCTCATAAGCATCCAAACGGAGCTCATCCAACTCATTGAGTTGAAGAAGTCGTGCTTCACCTACAGCTGTCAAATCAAGGTTAATCTCTTTGACCGCCCACGCAGAAAGATACTTCATCTCCACTGGTAGATGGCAAGCTTTGCCATAAACCAGTCGATAGGGTGTGGTACCCAAAGGAGTCTTAAAAGCAGTGCGGAGCGCCCAAAGAGTATCATCAAGTTTCAAAGACCAATCTTTTCTAGCTTTAGTGACAACTTTCTCAAGGATCCTCTTAATCTGCCTATTAGACACTTCTACTTCGCCACTAGTCTGAGGGTGATAGGCAAGACCGACCTTCTGGGTGACTCCATGTTTTTTCAATAGGGCCTTGAAGGTGCTCTTAGAAAGTGAGAACCTCCATCACTAATTACAACACGAGGGACACCAAAACGGGGAAAGATTATTTTCTTAAACATCTTCATCACAACCTTGGAATCATTTGTTGGTGATGCTATAGCTTCTACCCATTTAGTCACATAGTCAACGACCACTAAAATATACCTATTCCCACAAGAGGTAGGAAAGGGTCCCATAAAATCAATCCCCCACACATCAAAAGGTTCGACCTCTAAAATCCCACTCTGTGGCATCTCTTGCCTTTTTGAAATATTACCCGTCCTTTGACAAGCATCACAAGACAAACAAAAGGCACGGACATCTTTGAAAATCGAAGGCCAATAGAAACCACTATGTAAGACTCGAAAACCAGTCGCTTGGGAACCTAGATGACCACTAGAGGGCATACTATGACAATGTAGCAAAACACCTTCTATTTCACAATCAGGAATGCAACGACGAAACATCCCGTCGGAGCATTTCTTATATAGGAAAGGATCCTCCCAAAAATACATTCTAGCCTCATGATAAAACTTTTTGCGTTGATGATTATGTAAGATTGGGAGGATGAGAACCACTAACACAATAGTTTGCAAAATCAGCATACCAAGGAGATTTAGATGACACAGAAAACAAATGATCATCAGGAAAAGAGTCATCTATAGGAGGGTCAGAAGGTGATCCAAACCTCAACCTAGAAAGGTGGTCGGCGACCTTCTTGTGCATACGAAGCATAGTAAGCAAACTTTTCAATTGGATATCTGTGAGTTTGGTACTGACAATCACAGGACATTCTTCCTTATCATCTAAAAATGCATACTTCAAATGAGAGGGTACTGGTTTGAGTTCCACCTTAGTTCCCTGAGGAGTAGAACTAGAGCATACACTTTCAAGTACCACAGTTTCCTGTTCCTGTTCATCTCCATGACCTTCTAAATCAGCAAGGCAGGCATCAACATTAGTATCGATGCCTAATGAGTCACTATCAGTCAATGCTACCTCCAATGGGTCAGCATCACGTATCTGCTGAAATGCAGACATCACAGCTTTGTCTACCACATCTATCCTGCAACAAGACTCTTCAAGCATAGGAGACTTCATAGCATTGGTTAGTTTAAAAGTGACAGTATCATCACCAACACTTAAAGTCAAAAACCCTGACTTGACATCAATAACAGCACCTGCAGTGCACAAAAATGGTCTGCCCAATATAATAGGAATTTGGGCATCCTCTTCCATATCCAACACAACAAAATCCGCAGGAATGTAAAACTTTCCCACCCTAAACAGGGACGTCTTCTAAAACACCTAGAGGGTATTTTATAGAACGATCATCCATCTGCAAAGTAATTTGAGTGCATTTAAGTGCCCCCATATTCAGTTTAGTATAGACAGACAATGGCATGACAGACACAGATGCACCTAAATCACATAAAGCTTTATCAATAAAAAGTGCACCTACATGACAAGGGATGGAAAATCTACCAGGATCTTTCAATTTAGGTGGAGATTTATTTTGCAAAACGACACTACACTCTTCAGTGAGTGTGACTCTATCTACCCCACCAAAATCTCTCTTTTTAGTGATCATCTCCTTCAAATACTTAGCATAAACAGGCACTTGAGAAATAAGTTCTGTGAAAGGAACTGTTACCTCAAGGTTCTTGACCATAGCCAAGAACTTACCAAGTTGTTGATCCACCTTAGACTTTTGCATTCGATGAGGAAAAGGCAACCTTGGTGTAAAAGGTGTGTCAGAAACCTTCTCCTTCTCCTTCTTCTTTTCTGCCTGTTCAGCTGTCTCAGATAGTTCGACATCAAACGTCGAATTCTTCTCCAATTCCTTCTCTACTACCTCCTTCTCCTTGCTAGGGGCAGTGTCATCATCAACGGGCATAGGAGGAGCAGCATAAGCAGTGCCGCTACGAAGAGTAACAGCGTTTGCTTGCTCCTTTTGTATAGGTTGCCCTGGAAATTGTCCCTGCTGCCTCTGAGCATTGTTTCCTGCCAACTGTGCAATTTGAGTCTCGAGAAGTTTGATGTGCTTCTCTTGAGATTTTTGTGCCTCCTCATTGCTCTTTTGCATGGCCAACATTAGCTTCATCAAATCAGATGTACTAGGCTCTTGAGAGGATGTATTTTGTGGTGCTGGCTGATAATTTTGATGGGCAGGTCTTTGGAAACCAGGGGGATTTTGAGAATTCCCTTGGTTTTGGTAGTAGTTGGATTTTAGGTTGTTATGTGGAGGTTGATAGGAATTTTGTGAGGGGTGGTAGGAATTTTGTGGCTATGGGTTCTGAACATTGTTGCTTCTATAGGAGAGAAGTGGATTGTCTTTCTAACCAGGATTGTATGTGTTGGAGTAGGGGTTATTCGATTGTCTTTGCTGAAAGGCATTCGCCTGCTCCATCTGGTTCTGACCGAACTGACAATCATGGCCGAAGTGATCCTGAATACCACACACCTCGCAGTAAGATAAGGTGATGGGTGCAACTGCCGACATGGCATTGATGCTCATAGGCGGAGGTGTTGAACTAGACGACTTCATTGTTTGTAATTGCTGAGTTAGTTGCGCCATCTGAGAGGTAAGCAATGAAATAGCATCAACCTCAAGTACCTTCTTCAAACTCCTAGATGATGAGTGGTAATTTGCTGCAAGATTTGCTAGAAAGTCATAACCCTCATCAACTGCCTTGTCTAAAAAGACTCCTCCTGCAGACGAATCAACAGTACTCTTCGTCGGAGGTTGCCGACCATTGTAAAAAGTCTGCGTTAGAAACCACTTGTCCATATTATGATGTGGACATTCCCTCTGTAAGTCTCTGAATCTAGTCCACGCTTCCCTCAATGTCTCATCTGGCTCTTGGGAAAACGTGGCCAACTTGTTTATGATTTCTGCGGTTTTTGTGGGAGGGTAATACTCGTGAAGAAATGCAGTAGAAATCGCCGACCATTCTGTTGCGGTGAAATCGCTGAACCACCTCTGAGCCTTGTCTCTGAGTGAGAAATCAAATAACATAACTTTCAGCTGCTCAGGTGTAACTCCTTGATGTTTAACAGTTCTGCAGAGTTGTTGGAATCTCTGCAGATGGTTGGCCGGATCTTCAGAAGGATGCCCACTAAACTGATTCTGCTGCACCATATTAATGAGTGCAGGCTTAATTTTAAAATTGTTTGCAGCAATAGTGGGCATCTGAGGACCTATGGGTATGCCTTCAGGATTAGGCACCCCATAAGATTTCAGTGACTTCGCCATTGGTAATATAGAAATCTCTGAATCTGGCTTCTCTTGATCAAATTCTGCTCTAAGATCCCGAAGTATTGCTTCTGTGTCGGGATCTCCGGGAATAATATGAGTTTTCTTTTGATACCTGGACATAAAAGAGAAACGACAAGATAACCGTGAGAATGGCCTCAATTGGCACCGGAGGTTCCAATGAGGCAAAAAGAAGTACGCTAATTAATCGAATACAAACTAGAAAACTAGCCGTCTCCTCGGCAACGGCGCCAAAATTTGATAGGTTAAAGTCGTATCACCTATTCAAAGATAATTCCTACAGTCCTCTAACTATGGTAGTCAATGGAAGCAGGGTCGAATCCGCAGGGAGACATAGTTTCTATATAAATATTCAATCAACTAACTACTTCAGATGAAATCAGGGGAGATTAAATGAACTAATGATGAAACTAAGGAAGATAAGAATTAAACTGAGTATTTAACTATGGAATAAAAGCCTAGGGTATTAGGTCGGTCCACCATGCTTATACCAATCAAATAGGGTCAACTACTATCAAAACCTAAGTCAAGAGTCGAGGGCTTAGAGCATGTGTTGACCTTTGGTTAAGACTCAACGCTCATAGTTCAACATACCCCGCATGTTCACTAACGTAATCAGAACTACTGATGTGTCCTAGGCCTCTAATCGTAAAACGGATCTATGCAAACAACTATTAACCACAAGCAATCAATGAAATTGGCCACTAACATCAATCACTAATTAAGAACAAACCACACCATAATCACTCTAATCAAGCCCTAGGAATCAATAGGAATCTAAATAACAATCATGGTATAAACATGGCTTCCCTATCTAACACCCTAGAAAGAGAACTACTCAGACATGATTGAATTGACAATAACAAAACTAATTGGAAACCCTAAGAATTACATCATGAACTAATTGGATAATCAACAATTAAACTAGATCAATTGAGAGATAATAATAAAGCAAAAAGAAAGATGATTACCAAATTGACGGAAAGCGGTAACTTTAATTGAATTGAATTAATGTTCGATCTCTTCTACAATGGAAAACTATGAAGAACTAGCCTTAAGAGCTCTCTAAATATTCAATATAATAAAAGATCCCAATAAAAAATAACCTAAAAAGTATTTATAGTTTCTAGGAAAGCAATAAGATAGAGTGGGAAAAGACGCAAAATCGCGTCCTCCGTGTCGTCCACCCCATCGGGCAAAGGGCCGCCCGATGCCATCGGATGAGTGTCTTCTTCAGCTCCCCAGAAATACAGCAAAATCACTAAGTAAAAGTCCGCCCGATGGGATCTGGCAAGGCCGCCCAATCGGGTGGAAATTCTGAACTTTTGGCCTAAGAAGATCGAACCCGATCGGGCAGTGATTGCCCGACCCGATCGGGCGAAGCTTATCTTCATCTTGTTTCATACTTGGCTTCAGACGCCAATCTTTTGACAATTCTTGTTTCACAAGGGGGCTCGAACACTGTCTCGAGACCGCCTATAAGCCTCATAACCTTCCGCTATAGTGTGGTGATCAAAACGTGAAGTAAATAGGGAGTTTTTCCTTAAAAACCTGCAAAACGATATGGAACACACAAACCACAACTATATCGAAATAGTTAGCATAAATAGCTCCTAAGAGCGTCAATATCGCGCAGTTTAGCTTGTAAAGAAAGGGAAAAACTCTATAAGAAATCAATATATCAGTAAAGGTAGAATCCAACCGATGAACTTCTTAGTTGTAAACAACAACAAACCTTACAATGATATTATGGAATGACCTACGCTAAAAAAAATCAATAGGAACAATATCTATCAACGAATTACGACTCCATTTCGAAGTAGTTGGTGGCGCGGTCAATGAACTATATTGAGATTCAAAGTGAGCCCGAGAATGTTATGTTAACAACGTAAAAAACATATGCATCCCCTCAGTCTCCTAAAGGGGGAAGTAAGATAAGAAAAACAGATGTACTCGACCAGATGTCAGATTCAATGTAAATCTTTAATGTGTAGTCTTCCAAACAGTATAATCGCCCTTGACCGTCCAACAAAGACTACCAGGTCCATATATATGCTAATAAAGGAAGATGTTGCACAGTCTTGAGCCCCCTTCCAAAGATTAAGAGATTGTATCCTCCTTGGTGTGCCCAGGAGTTCTGTCAAATAGGGACGACAAAACGGCACAGAAAGATTTTGAAGGCACTACATAGTCTCATTAGATTTTTGGCATGGTCAAGCCTCTTACAAGTTTCCCTTTAACAATACAAACGTCCTTAGATTGATACCCCCTTCAGCCGACAAATTTTTAACAGATTAGGAAAAACATATTTCCTCCATTGAACATTACTTATGTAATACCAATATTTTAAAGAGTGATTTATTAATAGCTAAGTACGATTATCAGCTTGATTATATATTAATAATTTTCGTATACATTTAAAGAAAAGCGAATATGATTATACAAATAATAATAAGCTAATATTATTTATCCAATTATTTATATTGTAATATTTCCATGGAACTATCTATTGAAACATAATGTTACTTCTTTTAAGGAGTTTGGATTGTTATTCTTTTGATATGACATCTTTCTAGTATTCAATATGTATTTTGAAAAGAAAAGAGATGTAATTGGATATATGCATAGAGAGGAGTTTAAGGTAATTAGACCAAATAGGTTGCAATAGAGAGATTGGATTATATTTAATGGAGTGGAAAAAAAGAGAAAAGAAAAGGAAGACAAAAGAGAGCAAATAACGTCTCTTGTTTTCTTCAAGAGAAGGAAAAACAAGAGAAGGGTTAAAGGGAGAAGAGAGCAGGGAGTTCGGGAGAGAGAAAAGGAAGGGAGAAATAAAAAGTTGAGCACTCGGCTTCCAAAGCTCCGACCACAACCACAATGGTAACATCGAAGGGAAGAGAAAGAGTGGTCGCGCTAACAAGAGAAGGATGCAAGTGTTTTGTTTTGAGGTTTAGGGCACGTTTTTGGGAGCGCTTTTCCAAGCTTCTTCTCATCCATGATCTTCCTTACTTGTAGGTAAGTTGAATTCATAATTTAATTTCAGTTTATCTCAAGTTTATGAGGTTAGGGTTTTTAGATTGAAATTAAATTGGGGGTTTTTGATTATAAAAGTTTGGGTGTGGAATTAATTGAGTAGAATGTTTATTCATGTTTTTGATGGTTAGTTTAGATTAGTAAGAAACTTGTTATTGTAAGTTGGGATAAATTGAGGTTTGGTTTGATCTTAAATGTTAGTAGGAAGAGTTAAGAATGTGTATGTATGAAAAGTTAGATTGTTAATGTATAAAGAAAGAAATATAGTGTTGTAATTTGTAACAATCACAGACCAGTTTCGTAAAGTGTGTTTTTCAACAATTTATTGGCATTTTAGCAAAAATACTATTTCCCAATAGTTGTTCGTATCAAAATTTTTACTCAAGCTAGGATCAAGAAGCGCTTTATTTGGACTCCGTAGGAGGAAGTTAAACTCATTTTAAGTTTCTGACCAAAATTCATACTTTCTATAGTTGATTTTAAAACTCCACATTTTTGTATGATTGTTTCATCATGAACTTTTGAGTATTCAAATGTATATATGATACTTAAATGTTGATTTTATATAATGTAAGATGATTTTAATTAATTTGGTAAAGGTTTTGGTTAGATGGTTGTTAATGTTAAATTAAAGTTCAAGTCAAAATAGTGAAGTCATTTATATGGTTTGTGTTATTTGACGTTTTATGTGCTATTAGGAAAGGTTGATTGTTTTATAAAACTAAGTTAGTTAAAACCATTTTTTTATATTATTTACGTGGTACACATGTTATCTTCTAGCTTTTGGTTTAACCGAGCCGTTTGGAAAATAAGGTAGTTGCCTTGCTATTATTCGTGAAAGGCATGATTTCTTGCTTAAATGTTTTATAAGTTTACAAGGAAAGTTTAAAAGGTAAGATTTCTTGCTTAATTTAATTTATAAGTTAACAAGCAAAGTTTAAAAGGTAAGATTTCTTATTTAAACTTTTATAGTTACGAGAAGAGTTTTATAAAGGTTTTTAACTCATTTTGGTTGAGTTTGTTTTAAAAGATAGAACTTTAATTTTAAAAGGATCTTTTACAGTTTACAAGAAGAGTTTTAAACTCATCTAACTTTTGTTGAGATTGGTTTGAATGGGAGATGTTCCTCCAAAGATAGAAAGTTTGATTTCCGAACCATAGTACAGAAAGTAACAGAAAAGTTGCAAGATTTCAAGAAGGTTTATAGATTGTTTTTATGTTTTCAAAGTTATTGGATTGCCTATGTGGTATCTCCAAGAATAGTTTTGTGTTTACAAAGTTGTGGGGATTGCCTAAGTGGTATCTCAAGGAATTGGAATTTCTTCGGGTTTTTCTCGACTTAACAGATACATAATATAGTTTTGGGCGTACGTTGGTCAGTACCTCGGACTAAGATCTTCTACTATGGTTTCTCCGTATGTAAGGTGTGCACACTAGGGGTCTTTGTCTATAGTAATTCGGAGGGCCTAGCTAGTCCAATGGCAAGAATAGTTCGTTCCATTCCATAGGTTTGTTAGTCTTTCTTTGTGAAAGAAAAAGGAAATAGCAAGGATTTGATTTAGAAGCTAGAAAAGAAAGGATTTGATTTCAAAGAAGGAAAAAGAAAGGATTTGTTTTAGAAAATAAAAAAAAGAAAAGGTTTTATAAAATTTGTAATTTTATTTATATGTTTTAAAAGAAAATGATTTGTAGGATATGATTAATGTATCCTACCTGCATATATATTTGGCTTTATGGTATGAAATCTTGCTCAGTTAGTTTGGCTTATACTACATGCCCAGTATATGCAGGTACATGAAGGTAGTATTATTGTAGAAGGTTCGATGTGTGTTATTAATATTATTTGTATCGCGGAGAGGACGATCAACTTCGTAATATTATATTTAATAGTTAAATTGTAACTAAATTACAAAGTTTTGAGTTTGTTAAGTTTAAACTGGTTTTGGTTGTTGGATTTTGAGAATACAGCATGATGAATCGAACGCGAGTCCTAAATTAAGTTTTAGGTAGTCCATATTTCAAACGGAACTCTGCCGAATTTTCTATAGAATTTTAATACTGAATCGAGTTCTCTAAAATGTTTTAGGATCAATCATTTATCATAGTTTATTTAAGTCTAAATTTTTTGATAAGTTAAAGGTTTTTTTGGGTCCACACTCGTGGTGAATTTAATGGTAATAGCCCGAATTAGGATTTCCGATGTACTTAGTTCTTAATTAGGTTGCTTGTAGATCTGGATTGTTACAACTTCGACACCTTTGATCCCTCGGATCATCTAGCAGTATGCACTGCTAAGTTAAGCGTTCATATAGGTTGTGAAACAATTTAGTGTCAATATTTCCCAATGAACTTTATAAGTCTATCCCTCAGTTGGTTGTCTAGCCTTATCCCTGATATAGTGACTAGTTTTGTTGTGTTAGAGGCCTTCTTCCTCCAACACTTTCATAATTGGAAGAAGGCACAAAAACTACCAGTGTACACTTGTTGTTGGTGAAACAATGAAGTAGAGAAAGCTTAAGTTACTACATAAAGGGATTTTAATGAAGAATCCCTAAAAGTATCTAACCTAGAAGATGTGGTCACATTCACGACCCTCATGTCTGGCCTAACCCCCTGGATAATACAGATGGTAGCTCACCAAAAAAGAAGTAAAAACGTTTACATAGGCTATGGTCCGCGCTCAAATTTCATGCAAGCCCCGGATATATTAAAAAAATGGTTTAGGAGGGTCCAAGAAAGAAAAATGAGGACATCAAGGACAATAGGGAGTCGTTAACATGGGGAAAGTGTTAGTCCTATTCATTTTATCTAGACTTGAAGGAAAAGTCCATTTTACCAAGACCACCACTAGTGAAAATGTCCAATGCTAAAGTGTTTATGGTGTGAATATCACTAAAAGTTTGGCAACAAAACGAAAGATTGATGGGAATTGAAGAAGGCCCCTCGATGACTTATAATATTAGGGAAAAGTCAGCAATTATCCAAAAGTTCCTTCAAAGAAGAAAGGAAAAGAGAAAGTTTATCGAGTTGATAGCGATCAAACTAATGGGTTTGAGTGTCATGGATTTTGATTTTACGTTAGGTTTCCTAACAGGTCGAGCAAGCAAAACGTTTCTTCAATAATAATTGAGGAAGCATGTGTTATTAGTGTAGGAAGAAAACCTTACTGCGATGTAATGATGTTTGGAGAAACCTGTCGACCTATTCAAACGACCCATGACGACCCTTTGTCATAGAGATGAAAATAACCAACTGGAGACTATAGCCAATACTGATTGACAATGATTTCGCAGGAGACATCATTACACTAGATAACAACAATGCCTCAAAATTTGAAGTATGTGCGTTAAGATGTTCCAGTTATTCTACATCTTGTGACAGGCTTTGGGTAAATTTTGGTTTAGCCAATTGGGATGATAAAACCCCGAGTCCCGCTAGGGGAGAAAGGGAAAGGTAGAATCCTACCAATGGACTTTTTGTTGTAGACAACTATTAACCTTACAATGATGTTATCGAGTGACCTACGATAACAAAATTCAAAAGCAACATTATCAATCCACCAATTACTACTCCATTTCGACGCAAATGGTAGCACGATCAATGAAGTATATTGAGATTAAAAGTGAGCTTGAGAATGTTATGTTACCAGCCTAAAAAAAATATACATCCCCTCCAGCTCCTAGAGGGGAAAGTAAGATAAAAACAATAGACGTACTCGCCAGAAGTCATATTCAATGAAAATATGTAATGTACAATCTTCTAAAACAATATAATTGCCCTTGCATGTGTAATAAAGACTACGAGGTCCATATATATGGTGATAAAGGACAACAGTTGTGGATAGAAAAAAACATAGACTCAGAATTAAGAGAGAATTTCATAGGAGTGTTAAAAGTGTACAAGGAAGTCTTCGGCTATGAGGGAAGTGACATGTTTGACATTGACTGATACGTGAAAGTTATGCATTGTTTATAGGCGGTTTTTGGATTGTTTTGGTTGGTAATTAAGCTTTCGAAACGGGATTTGTGTGTCAGTTTGGTGTTAGAAAGCTTTGGCATCGATGTTGAAAGTTTGTGAATTTGTTCTTCATTTTATTAAGTTTGTGTCGCCTTCCAGTGAATAAAGCATACACATTGGAAGAAATAGCACGGGCCTTGAGAAAGTCGGGCCTTTTTGCACATTAGCAATGCATCAACACCAACCAAGTTGGTGTGTCCTAAAAGTACCTTAAAATACCACAAGTCTACGGGTTAATTAAAGTAAATATAGGGTAAGCAAGATATTGTTTCCAGAAAGAGGTCTATAATCAATTACTAAATTAAGAAAATATTAGTATATTATTTAGGCCATTCGGATAACGTGAATAGTGATAATAACTGAACTAAAGTAATGTGAACTACTACTAATTCTACTACGAGAAAACGTAAAACAATAGGTGGGAATCAAATTTTAAAAATTATTCTAGGGCTTATATTCCGCCAATTACCTACTACAGTGAAATTCAACTAATTGTTGGGTCAAAGACTATTGTATTACAATGATCGAATTTTCTAAGGTATATTATCCCCTCTTCGAATGTAGGAAACATACATTGATAATAATTTTACCCCTACTTCTGTGACCATAAACATAACTATAAACTCATTACAAATAAGAAATTCATGTAAATGATCATCCTAAGTGTATAACTATTCCTACAATTATACTACTTGGCTTTTAATAATGCCATGGACTAATATTGAAATTTCACTTCCGCTACTAATCCAGTACCTTAAACATATAATCAACTAGCAAAATAAATTATACGAAATCAAACCAAAATTATCAAATTGAAATTAATAGATAAACCCAAACGACTATTTCAGTTCATTAACAGAAAATAAATGACTACATCTAGCCCTAGAACAAAGAAATTTAGCTAGACATAAAAACTAGATCAAACAAACCAATTAAAACTAAAAAGGAAATGTCCTGAGGTACCCCTGAGGTTAGAGCTAATTATTCGGGTACCCTTGCTTTTCGACTTAGCTCAAATGCCATTGAGGTTATTATTCGTGGCTAAGATGCCCTTACTGCTAACGGAAGTTAAGTTTCCCGTTAAGTTTACACAATTATATGTTAGATGTCGTCGACCCCCACCAGACGACCACCTCAAATGACGGCGCGAATCGACCCACCCTTGCTGCCACACCAACAATCGTTCTTGTTTGCCATTCGCCTACCCAGATTGACCCACACAAATAGACCAACCACCGCCGCCAACACCACCACCAAGTCAGCCGCCAACGACCCAGATCGACCCACTCTCTCTCTTCTGGTATTTCTCTCTCTCACATCTGCCTCCCTCTCTTCTCCCTCGATTTTGTTGCCCGACGACCACCCAAAACGATTGGTGGTGAAGGGGGTTTTGGATTCATAAATCTAGATTTTGGCTTCTCTCACCCAAGAACGGCGAAAGACTGGTGGTGGTGGTGGGGAATTTGCTTTGCGCCATCGTCTAGATGGGTCTGTCGCCTGGTGGGGGTCGACGACGATGTTGGTTCTGTGTAGTAGGGGAAGGTGAGGAGAGAGAGTGGGGGAGGGTGGGGTTTTTTTAATTTTCTTTTTTTTTTGTGTTGTTTTAAATTACAAGTAAAGTACAATTAGAAAAACTTAAAGGAAACTTAACGTCCGTTAGCAGTAAGGGCACTTAACCACGTATAGTGACCTAAATGACATTTGATCTAGGTCGAAAACTGTAGGGGTACCCGAGGAATTAACTCTAACCCCTGTGGTACCCTCTGGAAATTTCCCAAACTAAAAAGCTGAAACTAAACATAGTAATTAAACATAAACTTAGAAAAGAGAGAGAAACACCCCAAATAGGTAGATGAACACTTCTTACGTTTTTCCCCCCGTCTCTTCGTATCCCTGTGGTCCTATTCTTCTATGTGTTTATTTATATTCAAAACCAATTCCATATTCTCGTTTATCCTCTTTAAAGATAAGAATCTAAAAGATACGATTATATCTTCTTAGGTTTGATTTTTTCAGCTTCATCTTGATACGCTGCTCTGTTGCTTTCTCCTTTCTTTTGTGAGATTGCCCTTTATTTTGTGCACTGAGTTCTCTGCATGTGGTTTCCAGCGGGTTGCTGCTATGGATTCGTGAAGTGGGCTTGTTCCCTTTTCTAATTCATGTTGTTGTGTAACTATTGAAAGTAAGTGTGCTTCCTCCCTTTATTAGTTGCCTTGAGTTTAACTACAAAACAATTGCATAGACTAATGAATCAGTAGGCTCTATAAAAATTATTCACACTTAAGGTCAATTTTCATGTATGAATCAATTTTATTATCGAAGTAGTTTAACTATTCCAACATCAAAATAGAAGGTAAAAATATATTATAAGTCTCATAATTTAACCTATAAAAAGTGATATTATAAATGAATAAAATATACGTAAATTAGGTACTTATCAACTTCCCCACACTTAAGGTTTGCTAGTTCTTAAGCAAATTAGGACAATAGGATGCTAGGCAATGTCAAAATGAAACTGATAAGCCTTCAGTTGAAGTTATTTATTTTGTTGTTCCTAAAATGTGTTTAAGTGAGTTCCCCACCATTATTCCTAAGATTGTTCTAGGGTATGTTCCTTTCATGGGAGCATAACTCCAGTTCCCTTGAGAATTCAATACGAAATATCTTTTACCTTTAATCGACTTAACATGAAAAATATAATACACCCTAATATGTCCTAATCTTCATTTCAAGCTTGAATCTTCATTGCTTGAACATCGTCATCTCGATTTTGATTACTTCTCCTTTCT